>APFE030261833.1:2819-115664 GCA_000404065.3 Pinus taeda
TTATTGATAAAATCGCCTTCCATTTTTCCTATATACCATGGAGATTCGCCTATTTATTATATTTATAAATTTAGGGGGAGTTCTTAAAATTTTCCCTGTCCACAAGGCTCCAACCTTGTCTCTGTGAGGCTCCAACCTCTGGGGTTCCAACGCTTTCCACTGTCATAGACTCCAACTTGATCTTCTTGAGGACACCTATACTCTAGGGCACCAACCTTATCAATCTACTTCAACTTCTTCAAAATGGTTTTAATGGCTCTTAAAATCTTCCCAAAATCTTCCACAACAAGCCTTGATAATGTCTCCAATAATTCCTTCAATCAATATTCAATATGCTTAGCTTCATCAATGACAACATTATTAATTTTAAAAAGTGTCACCGAAGCTCTTCATAATACTCAACCAAGCTTCTTAAGGAACTACATCAATTGGTGATTTATTGTACAAGACTTGAGAGAAGTCTGAAACCAAAATTTCCAAAATGAAAAATACAGTTCTTTAAACTCACTACAGTGCTACTTGCTTGGTTCATGAGGCATGATCCTTTTTCTCCATACAAATATGAATCTTATACCCTATTTCTCCACTTGTTTTCTTCTATTTCTTCTCAACCTGGATCCAAAATATATCTTGTCTTCTATCGTTTTTACTACCTCATATCTCCACGAGGTTTTGTCTCAAATGAGCGCTGACACTAGTGTCACATCTCCTTTCCATGTTATTTTTTCTTCTGATCCACAACTCAATTATCACTTTTTATTATTGGCCTCACTTTTTTATTTATCAGAGTTCCATGAAATATTTGGTATGTTATTATTAGCATGGCAGGGAGAACGTCACTATTATATTTGGTGTTAATTGGATTCTACTATCTCAATAGTCCTCACATTTATGGAGTGGAGTGTAAATCGATGATCACCAAACACGACTTTCCTTCATATTTTATTTTTGGTGCAGATACTTCTGCATACCAGGTCCACCAACGCTTACTTCCCTAGCTTGTTCTCATGACTCTGCCTTATACATTATATACACAATGTATATAATTAATACTAAGCTTTGCCTGACTATGTGCATGTTGAAGGCACTGCAACATTGGATGGCCAGAAACCCAATATTTGAGATACTTTCACCCACACAGGTCATGGTGATATGAATGCATCTCTGTCTTGCGAGAACTCGTTCTTCTACACTAAAATGATTCAATACCTTGATCGAGTCACTTGACATTCAAATACCTAAGTTTATATGTATATATACATATTTGCAAGGTTGAAACAACATAATTTTTTGGGGGAGACGACCTGTTATTTCTTGAAGCTGACATAACAAGGAGCATGCCTTTAATTTTTAAATTTACTATGTTTTTAGTCATCGAATAGGAGAATAGGAAAAGCTTTTATTTTTTTATTATTATCTTTTTTATAGGATATAGAGAGATAGGAATAGGGATAAATAGGAATTGAAGTTAGGTCTTCTTTTTTTTATTATCATTTTTTATTGTTATATTTTTGTGTCAAGTAAATGGGCATTTTGGAATTTAGGATAAGGAAAAAAGGAGATTAGATCATTATAATTATAATTTTTATGTGTCAAGTAAATAGGGATTATGAAAATTAGTAATTAGGGTTTAGGAATCTAGAAATAGAAAAAAAAAATTTCTAATATTTTTGTAGGGAATGAGGACTATGGTTAGGATTTCATCAAAATATTAGGGAAAATAGTTTCTTAAGATAAGGGTTAGCGTTTCATCAAAATATTAGGGCAAAGGGTTTCTTGGTATTAGGGTTTAGAGTTTCATCAAAATATTAGGGCAAAGAGTTTCTTAGGATTATGGTTTCAATAGGACAAGGGGTTATCTAACATGGACCTAGGGTTGGTCAAGGTAAGTGATCCTAGAGTTCACATTAACTAGGAAAAATGTTTCTCCATATATCAAGGCTAGGTTTTCCATATTCAACTATGTCATATTGTGATCAATGACAACTTTTACCAACAATATTTTATGCAAATATTGGATGAAAAAGAGGATGCAAACATGGATGCAAAATTGGAAGCAAACATGGGTACAATACTAAGTGCAAAACATGGCACAAATTGTGTCACAACAAAAGTGGATGTAATAATATATGCATTAAAAAATCAAACTTTGATGCAAAAAGGTATGAAAAAGTGGACATAAACATGGGTGAAACTATGGATGCAATAGAAGTTGATGCAAAACGAGACATAAAACTTGATGTAAATCCCGACACAAAATTGGATACAAAAAGGGATGCAAAAAGGTATGCAAAAATAGATGTAAACTTCAATGAAAACCTAGACGGAAATGAGGATGCAAACGTGGATGTAAAATTAGAAGCAAAAGTGGGTGCAAAGAGAGGTGCAAAACTAGGTGCAAATTGTGGCACAACAAAATTGGATGCAATAGTGGATACAATAATAGATGCAAAAGAGGATGTAAATATGGATGCAAAAAAAGATTCAAGGGTGGATACAATAAAAGTAAATGCAAAACTAGATGCAAACCTCGACGCAAAACTTGGCGCAAAGGGGATACAAAAATTGATGCAAAAAAATGATTTTAAAAAGGATGCAAAAGAGGATGCAAAAGATGATGCAAAATTTGATGCAAGTGTAAGCACAAAAAATGGATGCAATAGAGGATGCAAAAATAGGTGAAACAAAATTAGGTGTCAAACTTGATGCAAAACCTGGAACAGAACTTGGTGCAAAGGATGGCACAAAACTTGGCATAAATCTTGATGCAAAACCTAGTGCAAAACCTATTGCAATACCTGATGCCAAACTTGGTGTAAGACTTAAAGTAAATCTCAATGCAAATTTTGCATCAATTTCTGCACTGTAATTGATAAATGGACGCAAATAGCACCAAAAATGGGCTTTATAAGTTAAAGAGGAAGAAAAAGGGATGTCAATCACAAGGTTTTGTTGTAGTGAGCTAGACCCTCATCATTTACATTTGATGATTGCATGGGGGAGAAGAAGTAGATTGTAAGTCCTTTACCATTGATATCAAGGGGGGAGAAAATTATTGAAGTTGTGATGGTCCATACAGAGGAGAGAAAGCCATTAGTGGCTCATGCTAGGAGAAGTGTGGAAGCAACATGAGGATTTTCCATCAAAGTGAAGAATTGATGAGGTTGAGTTGTTGCCATCAATGCCAAAGGGGGAGATTATTAGATAGTTGGCATTGTTTGTCTAGTTAGTGGTAGTAAATGTGTTGGCATTGATGTCAACATTCATGCTGGGAGATCAAGTTGGGAGGTTTGTATTTCCTTACACTTAGCAAGTGTGTTGGCATTGATGTCAACCAGATCAACATTGATGTCCACTAGGCTAGTTGTGATGGCAAAAGATGTTAGTATTGATATTCTTGGTGTGTCAAGCTTAGGGGGAGTCCTATAGTTGCTACACTCTCTTGTAGAGAATCACCATAATAGAAAGCTTATTGGAAAATCCATAAAATGATGACTATGGTGGTTGAGAGTCCAAGATTCCATGCATAAGAAGAAGAGTTAAGGTGCAAAGAACAACAGAGAGTTTGCAACCATTTTTTAGGTATAAAATGGGTTCAAAGCCTACATTGGACCTTCTCCACTGGAAAGTGCTTAGAAAGAGATTTCTAATGGTATTTAGAAGTCTGCAAATGGCCTCCTAGATCAAGATTTATTCCGAGTCAAAGTTTGGTGACTTAAGGCAAGAAAAAAAAGTTAAAAGGTGATTAGAAGAGTATTGGTGCATAGCCAAAGTTGGCAGCAATGCCAAACTCAGCAGGGATGATGGCAGAGCCTCTACATGAAGAAGGAAGTCCTCAGAACCTTGGAAGGCTTGGAATCTCATAACCTCGAAAGGTTTAGAACCTTGGAACATTGGAAGTCAAAATATCAAAGGAAGGAATATTGGGACCTCAAAGGTTTATTTAAAAGAGACTTGGAGCAAACCGAATATCGAAGCCAATTATTAGAAGGATGAATATCAGAGTAGGAAGAATATCAGAACCCAGATTTTGGAATGTTGGTCATATTAGAACCTTGGAGCAATCCAAATCAGAAGCAGGCTGAAGTATCATATTTTCAGAGATCGAGACCTCGTAAATTATAAATAATGCAATTCTTTAAAAAATGTCGAGGGTGTGAGGAGCAGAGACTAACAAAGAAATTCATTGCGAAACAAAGCTTTAAGGGAACCTTTCTCTCTCCTCCAATAGGATACATGACAACAGTTGATTGGCCATGAGGAGATGACAGTGGAAAATGACATCAGCATGATGTGGTAGTACGAAGGACTTGTGGCACTCAAAATCAACACTATTGGGTGGCCTAATGGGGCAAATCCATGTGACATGTGTCACCACTAAGGAGGTGTCATGTGGAGATGATGACAATAGCATGACATCATCTTATAGGTCAGAATATCAGAGGTCAGAGATCTCATAACTCCTATTCAATTGTTATTTGAAAAAGTTATGATACAGGGGGCTTCCAATGTGGATTGGCATTTGGTCATGGAGACCCAAAGAACCAAGGGCATAGAGAAGGGTCTAACACCTAAGTGCTATGGCGCATATTAGAGGTTGGAGATTTTGGAACTCCATTGTAATTTCCTTTTGAAAAGGTCATGATACCATGGAGCTCTGATGTGTTGGCGCTTGGTTGATGAAGCTCAAATAACCAAGGGAAGAGAGAACATACATAGGGAGATAGGCCCCTGGCAAGAGCCTAAAGACCTTAGCACATAATTTCTATGTCGATGGTCATAGGCAGTGGTCCTATGGCAGAAATGTGATAAGGGGCTAAGAAAAAGGGGTTAAAGGCATTGAAATCTCGTAATATCACAATGTCACCATAATATAAAGTTACGATATGTTGTGGCTCTGAAATTGCACCATGGTGTAATGTTACAAGATTTTGGGCTCCGATATTATAGTATAAAGGAGTATGGAGGATGGCTGAGCTGACAACTAAAGAGTAAATAACTGCAAAGGAGTTTGTCACTACAATAAATAGCGACTGTTAAAGATCACTGGGTCAAGGAAGAAAGGACCATGATAATCAAAGAAGAGTGTTCGGCTTGTCTCAAGTTGAAATTAGCTTCGTCTGATATCCCAGGCACACCTCATTAAATTAAATGAAGAACAGAGAAGCCATGCCAAAGTACCTGTTAAGCTCTATGAGCCATGAATAAGCATGGAGAGCCTCGTTGGAGTGTGAATCTTGACTGAGAATTAATTCTCAGTATGGAGAAATGCTCAAATGCCCATTCTCAATGGTTAATGAGGAAACAATGGCCTAGTTAGATGAAAAAATAGAATGGAAAGCCATGCAAGAGTACACTCTCAGGAAATATGGATGACAATAAAGGAAACATCGACCAGTGTGCAGCAGGGGAAAAAACCTAGGATTGTAGTTGAGCAACAAGGGTAATGCAACATTGTTGAGAGAGTAGTGTGGAGAGCTGTGTGTATGAGTGTGCTACTTTGTGAGGCCATGTGAGCCAATTCTGTAGAGAAGAAGGATGGGAGTGCCTATGTAGATGAGAGAGACCCCAAGAGAGGTTGTGCTACTATGTGAGAAAAAGGTTGTGAGTGCCTATGGTGAGGAAAGATACCTTGAGAGAGGTTGTACTACTATGTGAGAAGAGGCTGAAAGTTCCTATACAGAGGAAGAAGGCCCAGTGAGCCTATGCTGCGGTGTGAGAGGCCTAGAGAGTCTGTGGAATATAAGGGGCCAATAGTCAAAGTGTATAATGCTGAGAGCAGAGGCCCAAGAGAAGTATGATGTTGTGGTGTTGACAAAGGGTTATGTGGGATGTGTGTTAGTGAATGTTGTGAGTGGAACAAAAAATTGATGTAGAGTGTGTAGAGGACAGAGTGTCGCTTGAGCCGAGTGTTGTGGTGAACAGAACTGATATCAGGCAGAGTGGCTGCCATGCCTAGTAAACATTGGTTTGCTTATTGAGTGTGGGTTGGAGACTACATAAAATAATTTGGTGCTTCCATCTCTAGTGGGTGTCTGAGAAGTCTTTGGGGTTGGTTCCTCTTGCAAGTTGGTTCTTGCATAAATCAAAGGAGCTATAAGTTGGTTCTTGCAACAAATGCATCAAGTTGGTGCTTCACATGGTGCTTCTGATAGGTTGACTAGGTGTCTACAAAATAAGAGATTTTTTTGCTTCCTACTAGTGGGTAATATCAAACAATCAAAGGGAGTTGGTGGTTCCTATGAGTGGTGGCTCACAAATAGATTGATGTAATATAGTAGGTGCTCTTATTTTTACATCAATAACAACAACAAGATTTGGTGGTTTTTTAGCAAAAGTGTTTCCACTTAAAACCTCTGTGTCTCATGTGTTTGCTGCTCATGATGTGCATGCTTGTATTGGTTGATATGGATATTGTTATGGTTTGTTAATGGTTGCTCTCATATAAAAGATCCTAAGTTTGAATGAAAAATAAATTGGCATAAAATTTAAAATTAGCCTTAATATATATTCACCCCCCTCTCAGTATTAACATTGTTTTAGATAGAGGAGTAATGACCTATTGTAGAGTTTTGTGAACCCAACATTTCAGACTACCAAGTGAGTCCATCATTAGGGGAGGATGTGTCAATAGATATTCTTAAGATCTTAATGGTGCATCCAAGAGCTATAATTAGGGTATATATATAATTTATTAAACAAAAGAAATAAGAAAATAGGTCGGCTCTTTTTTATTTAATTAATTAATTAAACTATTTATTATTATTATTATTATTATTATTATTATTATTGAGCCAGATGATGTTGGCTTCTCTAGCAGTAGCCAGTAGTACTGGTGACTAGTAATGTTTTACAATTTACTTTTGTTGTAGAGGGCATTTAGAGCCTCCTTGGTTATGTGCTTTTGTTTTGATCTCTATATCATGTATGTATTGGACAGTGCACTGGGTGCCATTTTGATATAATGGATATATTCATGAACCTACTTTAACCATATGTTGTCTTCTCTCTACATTCTAATGCTTTGTGTTTAGAAACATGAATGAAAATCTTTAAAATTATGTTTTTTCATTAAAAAAAAATATTTAATGTATTTTTTACAATGACCAAGTCATTGAAATCAAACCGGCCGAGTCGATGTATTTTTATCATACTAGATCATTTGTCTTGCATCACAAAATTTTCTTGAGTCTTAAGGGGTCCGTGTCTATGTGTAAAATTTCTCTTCTAAGGATTGATTCTTGTAATATCTTGATGTAAAATTGTCTCGAGAAATATTTTTGGTGAATGGTTCCTCATAATTAGAACACCATTACCAAAATATCTTTTAGACCCAGAGGGTGGAAAAATATTTGGCATCCCCTCTTGACTCTATAATTTAATTTCTGACAAAAATAAAAATAAAAGTAGCCAAAAATTATAAAAAAATAAAATAAAATGAAGGGAAAAATTAATTACCCTCCAAGTGGAAAAATCATCACAAAATTATTGAGGCTATTTCCAAAGGAAAAAAATTCAAGTCAAAATGAAAAACCTCGTTTCCAAGGCAGAAGGGCCCAGTCCATAAATTCGTTGGACACAGAAGACTATTTTCTCCAGCAAATCGAAATTTTTGGAACAAAAAGTTAAAAATTTTGCACAAGCAATGATAATTCTATTTTTAAAGATCCTCTAGTGGTTTAGAAGTCAAAGTTTGATCCCTCCAGCATAGTAAACAAGGAATATAAAAGATTTGTGCCTGCTAATCAAGAGATCAAAATTTTTTCACAATGATCAAGCCATTTATCGAGCTACTAGCTATTATTTTCCACTTGGAGCGATTGATCCCTTTCATTATCTATTTAAGGAAGCATTTTTCTCCTCATTTGATATGATGATTTGATGAACTGAGCTAAGCTTTGCTGGAAATTTTCTTTTAATAATAAAGCATAAATCTTTGGGGTTTCAATTCAAGGTGTCTCTCTCTTGATGATTCATGGTATGTGTTGAATGATTTTTAAGGCTCTAATTATGTTCATTATTGAAGATTATTGTTTCATAGCCAGTGGTTGGATTATCTATTAGCACAGGTACCTTGCTTTATGTTGATAAATGTAACTAGTATCGGTCATCATAATTGTACTTGAGTCATAATGTAATGTATTTGTCAAAAGAAAGAAAAGAAAAAATATTATAAAAGGGAAAACTTATTTTATGAGCATGGGTTTCATGCTCTATGTATTTTGTTTATAGGTCAAAAGCACCCATTGAATGCTCTAGGGTTTGTGTCTTGAGTCAAAGTCAAAATCATGATATATTAGACCCTTCTTGGACTTTCTATGTCTAGAAACACAATTTATTTTTATTGTAAATGGGTCATATAACCCTCCTCCATCAAATTGGCCTCTAGTCCTCCAAGTCAACCTCAATTCCTTCAAGTCGGCCTAAAAGAACAACCTCAAACCACTATAAATAGAAGACTATTAAACCTATTTGAAGTATGTATGAAGACAAGTTCGATCTGCGGTTCAGATAAGCGAAAAGAGATGTGAAGAAGTCCAGAAATAAAGGAGAAGGAGACATTTATCCAACAAAAGAAGTCAAAGATTCTCTCTTGATCACCCACATGTGCGAGATTCTGAAATTACAGGAAGGACGAAGTTGCAGACGAAGTGGTAGGGGTAGGGCCGAAGATTTGATGAAGGATTGAAATTGGATCTTGATGTTGCATTGAAGTTATTTGACTAAAGTTGATTTTTGGAGTTAGGTTAAATGTATTGGGACGCTGACTTGGAGGATTGGAGGAGGTCCTTTTGATCTGGTCAAAGGTCAAGGTTGTCTCAATTGATTTGATTCTAAAGAAGAGAAGAATAATTTTTGGGTTTTCCCCTAGGAGAGGGGTTTTGCCCTAGCTGAGAACCTACATCTTGTGTTCATTTTATACTTTTTGGCATTTATTTGATGATAAGAACACTAACACAATCAACAAAAGAAAAATATGATATCACAAGTAAATGTCAAGTAAGAGAAATAAACAATAAATTATCCTTGTGTTGCCCTAATGGATTTCTTAACATGGTATCAGAGCTAAGGTCAGTGATGTAAAGGCAACTAGAAGATCACTATTGATTGGAAAAACAAGAGTTTGAAGTCTACCTTTCAAGGCCAAGCCATCCAAAAGGAGAACTGAACTGATATGTCACATTTATGGGCATGTGTTTAAGACTATACCTCTGGTTGTTAGGCCACAGACTTGTACTAAAGCTTGAAGAAGGGTCGAGCACTAGACCCTTGTTTGGAAAGGAGTCATAAGTCTATACAATGAGCTAGAAATAGCCCTACCAGCTAGTGAAGAGTTAAGGAGCCACACAAAAGGATAGCTGCAGTTGTTAGAAGATTACTTGTGCAAAAGATTAAGGTTGTGGATGATTGGTGATTAGCCCTAACCAAGCCAAGACCAATAGTAAAGGGAGTCGAGTAGCATTTTGATCTAAATAGCCAGGCTACAAGCTTAAGGATCGAACTGCATAGAGACCTGTGCCTACATATTTATAGGGAGGTCGAGACCTATAAGTGACAGAGACACTGACAAAAGAATCTTTGTGCAATACATTTTAGGCTTATCTTGAGCAATCTACTAGAATTTGGTACATAGCCTATAATTGAAGAAAGAGCAATCTTAGCATCTCTGTCTCAAGGAAGGAAAAAGTCTACTACAATGAAGAATTTGTGTCTTGCAGCGGCTTGAGGAAGAAGCTTTGATGATCTTACCAAAAGTCAAGTAAGTATTATTTTTTTTCTTTATGTCTTAATCATCTAACAATGTGTCTTCATTCTGTAAGGAGAGCTATAAACTTCAATCATGAAAGTCTAAGGTATGTATAAAATGTTCATTTGTTAAGGATCTAATGTTTTAGGGTTTAGTTGCTTGTAGGATCCTAGGATTGCAAGTTCATATAAACTCTCTCTCTATTCAAATCCTAGTCCAAGATATATGGCAATTCTTGGCACTAGTGAAGAATGATGTCTAGAATTTGTAGCTCAAATCCCTAAGAGTTCATTTTTTTTAAGTTTAATGTAAACCCTAGATTATATTCCTATACTTGTGTACTTTTGATAGTACTTGTCAAGCAAATGTTGCCAATTACATAAAAGATGATCTTATGAAAAAGGAAACTCTTCTCACAAGAGATAAGTATTCTACTTTGATTTCTTCATTATTATTGCTCGAGTATTTTCCTTGGAAAGAAAATTTGCAGGTATACTCTAAAGATCAAAAGGGAGCTTGCAATAACAATCATGACTTGATTCAAAAGAAGAAAGAAGCTTTGTTGCAAGGAAACCCCACAAGGTTTGTAAAAGGAGCAACTCAAGGTATGTATAAAACCACATGATTGGTAGCTAGTCATCTTCATATAAAAAGGTACAACCTTTTTGTCTTTAAAATTGGCTTTATGTTACTAACTCTCTCATGTCTAGGTCTTTGAATCATCAAGATTCTTGTTTAGGGGTGATTAGTCTTTGAATTAAATCAACCCTTGTCACACATTCTATCTTTTGTTTACTTTGGCAAAACACTAACCTTTAGGGTTGACTATAAAACCCTAATCGTCTTAATGTTTAGGGTTTGTTGATTTTATGATGAAACCCTAGCTTATTTAGGGTTTGTTGATAAAGTCTAGAATATATTATGAAATCCTAATCTCTTGTTATATGAAACCCTAGATTTTTAGGGTTTTATGTTGATGAATTAGGGTTTATGTCAAAACCCTTGTAATAGATAATCCTAGAAATGAATCCCTAGGTGTATGTGCTTTTGCATGATTGAAACCCTGGCTTGGTCAAAGTTATTAAATATCTAACATTAAAGTTTTTAAGTTTGTATCTAGGGCTTATGACAAAAAAGACACCCTAGTAGAGATTGATATAAGATTCTAGGACGTGATAATGAAACCCTAAATGTAAAATGCTCTCACTATGATTGAATCTAGCTGACAATATCTAAAATTTAGTTTTGATAGAAGAATTTAGGGTTTGTGACAAAACCCTAGCATAGATTGATGTGAAAATCTAGGGCATGATAAGTGTAACCCTTGCTGATTGTAAACCTAACAAGGTTTAGGTTTTGATATCTAAAATTTGATTTATTATGCTCCCATTGTATCGACATGCCAACCCTATATTGATAAAGTTGACTTCATGCTCTATATTTGTGCTTGGTTGAACTTGTTAAAGATTTATAGGTACATATCCTTCAAGATGTTGAAGTTGCTTACCTATGATGATAATGATGTTGAGCATGATAGAGGAAGTTGTAAGAATCTTGGTAACATTGAAGTATACATTGTTGATGACCTTGTTGCCAAGTGAGGATAGAAGGAATGATATTCTAGAAAGTTGAAGTTCTTCGATGATATTATAGAACTTGTGTGGTTGAGTTATTGATAGAAGCAGCTTTGATAAAGAAGGTATATATCTCCCTAGTTCAGAGGGAGGACATGTTGGGACAGCTATAATGAAGATTATGAAGAAAGAAAGAAGATCGGAGATAGGCTAAAGCACTACAGATGGTTATTCGTGATTGATGAAGTTAAAAACAAGACTTGGATGTTTTTGGAAGAAGTGTTGAAGCTTAGTTGGGTGCTACTAAGAAGTTGAAGAAGGAAGCTACCATTGAGATGTGTTTAAATATAGTGATGACCTAAACAGCATCGGAATAGTTGAAGGCCCCAAATATTGTCATGACAGGCTCTATTCTATATATGACAAGGAGATATTGGCCATCATGCATGCATTGGCCAAATTCCAACAGTACCTGGTGGGTAACAGGTTTAGGGAGAACACTGATCACAACAGTCTTCGATTCTTTTTGGAGCAGAGAGAGCTCAATGAGAGGCAGTAGGGTCAGCAAGATCCAGACCTACAATTTTGACATAGAGTATGTCAAGGGCAAGCAGAATGTAATAGTTGATGCTTTATCCAAGAGGCCCACAACATTATCCCCAATGTTTTAAAACTTCGACTCCGACTCAGCCGAGAGTCGACTCTGACTCGGCCGAGGGTCGACTCCGACTCGGTCGAGGGTCGACTCCAACTCAGACTCGGACTCGACTCAATCAGCTCGATTTCAATGACTCGGTCATTGTAAAAAATACATTAAATATTTATTTTTATATATATCAAGAAAAAAAACATAATTTTAAAGATTTTCATTCATGTTTCCAAACACACAACATTAGAATATAGATAGAAGACAACATATGATCAAAGTAGGCTCATGAATATATCCATTATATCAAAATGGCACCCAGTGCATTGTCCAATACATACATGATGATGATATAGAGATCAAAACAAAAACACATAACCAAGGAGGCTAGAAATGACGTTATCCTCCAAAATAGATTGTAAGTCATCAAGGAACTAATACAAGGGTCCAAGAGTGTTCCTCACTCCAAGAAAGTCCCAAAGTGCATGTGTACATCTTCAAAAGGTGCATCCTCCACCATGATGTCATCTAGAAGAGACCCTATGTCACCATTTTCAAGCATGTGAGTGACATGGCACCCCTAAGGGTAAGCATTGGCATCAAAGAGGGATGTGCTAGCCCTCCTAAGTCATCTCAATGATAACCATCCTCATCTGTGCTTTGGAAGAAGGCACCATCCACCAAAATAGGGTCAAGGCCAGCTAGGGGGCATCTTCAGTCCATTTGGGCATATCATCAAATAGTCCAACGTCCAAGCTTTTAAGTTTAGTGTTTTATCATTTGGAGGCTCATCAAGGGGTGTAGCATCACGTGGAATCAACTCAAGGCTCGATGCTCATCTTTGGAGGGCCAAGGTTGGGGCCACAAAGTTAGGTTTGCTTTAAGAAAGGGGCAAAGAACCTATTGGAAGGTTTTGAAGAAGAATGAAGCTATCCTTTAAGGAATCTCTACTACATATGTAATACCACCTAAACAAACCTCTCAAGATCAAGCGAGATAAACTTATTTAGGGACAAAAAACCATTAAAGTATCATCGTGAAAACCTTGGAGTCCCCTAAAAGCAAAAAAATAAAAAAATAAAATTGTTGTTTTTTAATTCACGGGCCGCTGTCATCCAACCCGACCAAGTAGGCTCGGACTCGGCTGAGTCGGCTGGGTTATTACCGAGCTGGCCGAGTTGTTAGACAACTCGGCCGACTCGGTAATAACCCGGCCAGCCAAAACGGTTCACTGGCCGAGTCGACCCAGTGAGGCCTTGACTCGGACCAACTCGGCTGAATCGGTTCCGAGCCGGCCAAATCTTAAAACACTGATGATCACTTATGAGTATCTGCCAGGATTGGGAAGATGTTTCTCCATCGGTCGGTATTGACAACGAAGGGAATAATCTTTTTCTTCATCAATTTCTCTCCATGACGACTAGGACCAAAAAATCAGAATTTTCACTTCGAATTTCGGACCTCAACATCCTGCTGCTCATGGTAGCACAAGGGCAAGACTGCATATCTGTAGTTGTCGACAGGTTGACCAAGTACACACATTTCTTCGCCATAACCTCTCGGTCATCAGCTTCACAGGTGGTCGAGTTGTTTTTACAGGGAAGTGTTTAGACTTCATGGTCTCCCCAAGACAATAGTGAGTGACAGGGACAGTCGATTTATGGGGGGATTATGGCAAGAATTGTTTCAGTCAGTGGGGACTGAGCTTGCATACAGTACCAATTATCACCCACAAATCGATGGTCAGACGGAGATTGTGAACAAGTGGTTGGAGGGGTACTTGCGCAACTATGTGACTAGGCAGCAATGCACATGGGTTAAGTGGCTTCACCTTGGAGAGTACTGCTACAACACCATGTTCCACATGTTGATATGTATGTCTCCGTTTCGTGCTTTGTATGGTTATGATGCTCTGACATTTGTTGATCTGGTGTTTGGAGATAGCAAGGCCCCAAGGACCAAAGATTGGATACAAGAGAGCTAGGACATCCTTAGGGCTCTCAAGGATAAGTTACAAAGAACCCAAAATCAACAAAAGATCTATGTAAATAAGCACAAGGTTGAGAGGCATTTAGAGGTTGGGGACGTAGTCTTTCTGAGGCTCCAACCATACAGACAATCCACTCTTTAGAAAAAGGGAGCTGAGAAGTTTAAACCACGTTTCTATGGGCCTTACAAGGTGACCAGGCGGGTTGGAGAGGTGGCCTATGAACTAGAGCTACCACCTGGGAGCAAGATGCACAATGTATTTCATGTCTCATGCTTGAAAAAGGCTCTGGGACAGAAGGTGACAATGGCTACTGATTTACCCCCTTTGGATGATGAGTGGCATTTGGTGTTGGTACCAGAAGTTATTTTGGAGGTGAGAGAGAGGAGGCTCGGGAGCAAGGTGGTTCAGGAGTTTCTGGTGAAGTGGAAGGACTTGCCAAAGGAGGATGCCACTTGGGAAGGGGAACAAGTACTCCAACACCCATCACTACAGTTGCTTAAGGACAAGCAACATTTAGGCGGGTTGGATTGTGATATTCCTACCTAGCAATTTTGCTAAGTAAAATTACCATTTTTGCCAATTTTGAAGTTTTGCCATCTTAGACTTAGGAAAAGTGGGTTAGGAGGACCCCACTTGGCATTTTTGGCTTAAGGAGGCAAATCGAATTCCTAATGGAAGGTGGGGGCCACCCCAAGAAGAATACGCACCCCTTGGAGGAAAATGCACCTGTGGAGAGAGAGGGAGAAGAAGGGGGTCGATGTATGGGGCCCACATGGAGAGAGAAAGCTCAATGATAAATAGGAGGAAAGGCATCATTTGGGGGCTTTTGATCATTTGACAAACAAACTCACTTGTACGCTTGAGCTTTTGAGCCAAGTCTACGAGTGTTGTTCAGCACACAAGATTTTTGAGGGGAGATCTCAACTCCTTCTTCAGTGGACTTCGAATGCCACCCTAAGGCAGCCTTTTTGCTACATTGTAGAGTTGTTTCGGAAGAGTTCCATAGGGTGATTCGAGCTACTTTAGAGCAGACTGGGGCGCAGAAAGGGACCATGCACTTTTGCAGGGAGAGAACTTCAAGGGAAAGTTGGTTCCAGGAATTTAGGGGCACATCTCCTTGATATTTAGCAGCATTTTTGCAATGGATTGGCGAGCAGATTAAGTGGCCATTCTTCAGGCCGAATTTCTTCTTCTTGGGCATGCGTAGACATGGCTTGACTGGACCTACGGAGTCACTTGCGGAGTGCATTGGTTGTGGAGACTTGGCCAAAAGTTTGGGGTTGTGTTTTGCTAGGAGATATAGGGAGAATTATTGGAGGGTTTTCTCAGCTATTTTGGAGGGCTTTGGCAACAAATTCTTAGGTAGTGTGAATTACCGAGTTGGAGGAGGAACTTACACTAATTGGGGGTAATTTTGGAAGGTTGGAACTAGCCCCAACCCTTTCTGGGTCTTTGTGCATTTGGTGAGGAGAGCCTAAGGATAGTTTTACAAAAAAAATTGAGTACTCTAGAGGGGTCAAAATATAGTCCCTTTCCAGCCGGCAACAACAGATTTCTAGGGCCAGTACAGAGCTTGAAGAGGAAGCACTTTTCAGGATCCAAGTAGCACATTTTCTCACCTGGGGTTTGCCTAGCTTGGTTTAACAAGCCCAGGTGCACACATTTCATACATATATTGTACACTCCTCTTTGATAATAAAATGGCTCAGCTTGGCGCAGTTTTTCGCTGAATTTATGGTTGTCTAATTGCATGTTGAATTTTTGTGTTGCATGTGGTCTTTTGTTTTGATTATCATTCTTAATTCCTAGTAGGAATACTACAAACCCAATACACGAGTTACATTTGTCCATTGCTTCATATTAAGTGTTTATGTTCAATGTATCTGGTATGAAAGTAGGGATCATGGGTTGAATCAAATAATGAATCATGATGCAAGGAAGTTATTTCTTTTACCTTGTTTCACCTTGGTGGTCATCATCAATTTCCAAATCAAATGTTACCACTCTTGGGGAGGTGTACTACTAGGGGACCTTGATAAGGGTAACATGTCCATGTCTTTCCATACTTAGGACACTCCATCTATTCCCATTATCCTTCCATTTAGGTTGGTTGTTACATGTACCACCAAGAAGGTTAGTGCTTCATAATCCTATTGGAAGCAGGGGCTTCGATGCCTAAGGTTGATGCAGCTATATAAAAGGAAAAGAAAGAGCATGATATGAATTCAAAATGCAAAAGAAAAATGAAAGCTATATCAATGATAAATCAAAATCCAAATATGCTTGAGCTCAAGCCCCTCGCTATGAGGCCAGTGCCCCAGTGCAATGAGATGCATAAATAAAGATCTAAGTTTGATTATCTTGATCTCTATGCAATGAAGTGCATATACATAAAAAGGAAGCTTGTCAAACAAAATAAAGAATATAAGAAAAAGGTTAGACTGGGGTAAAAAGACATAGTGTTGAGGAAAAGGTTACTCAATGCACAAAGGCACTCGTGCGGATTAATATCATGTGTAGCCTTGCATGTCAAAGACACCATTCCCATGAAGTAAACCCTAGGTCATATCATTGTCATTTACACTTATACCTTGATTGGTTTCTTGGGAAATACTCTTATTCTTGGGTATTGGTACACCTAATTGGATTTTATGATGGTCCTCCTATACCTAAACTTGGAAAATTACATAAACTCATAAGCTAGAGTCAAGTTTGAAGAAGATACCAATTGTGAGCCATCTAATGGCTTTAGATTGAACATGAATCACTTTTTATGTTGCATTGACCCTTGTACATGCATTAGTTGATCTCACATGGATGCTTGGAGCCCTTCCTTGATGATGATGCTTGCATAGACATGGTCCTATGAAGGACATTGATGATGACCTCGTCTACACTTGATTGCAGTCATTCGACCTTCCTTGGAGAGTATTAGGCTTTTTGATGACATGGCACCCTTCTTGAGATGTCTTACCAATACCACTTACTAGAGTTGAGATGTTACACCTCTAGAAAGATGTGGTACTTGGTTGATGGATGTGATACTTTATGTGATGATGGAACACTTGGATGATCGTGTCACACCTTTTCAAGCTAGATGTGACCCTTGATGATGAATAAGTCAAATATAATACAAGGAGAATACAAGTATAAGAGATAAGCAAAGTATAAGAGAAGTATAATAATATATAATATAAGTTAGAAATAAGTATAAGATATTCCTAATAGAGAGTCTAATATGACTAATCTAACTAATATGCTTAAATAGTATGAAAGGGATAAGGATGAAGCCTGTATTTGGGGTTTAGGTATGTGTACTGACGAGCCCTGAATTTCAAAAGAAAATGGCCAATCTTGGAAAGGAGGGGGGATGTTGTGTTTTGGTCAATTTGATACTGGGGTGTATCACGCTTAGCTCTTGTCAACCGATGATTCAATCATTGGGATATCAGATGTAGGCTCATCACATCCTGGGGTTGAAGAAGGTCTCCAAGGGGTTTAGTTATTCGCCAATGAAAGTGGTACGTTGAGTTGGGTTTAGAACATTGTGAAACAGTTTGGTTCCTATTGTGAAAAATCCACGATTGCAATAACTGGAAACAATTCTTCTAACTGATGTAGTCTATTTGTATTCAGTTAATTAATTTAACAACAAATAATGAATAGATCATTGCTGCAATCTCCACAACAAAATAAATACGTTGTGTAAAAATTAAACTAGAACTGAGAAGTTCATGCGCACAATTAACACATTATTTTGGACTAATGTCCCTGGAAAAATCCTGAAGGGAAAACTGGGCGGCAAATGAGGGTTTATTTTATTATGTAGCAAATTCAAAAGATTACAACTTGGTACCTAAACTGGCCAACCCCTCCTAAGAAAATATTGGCAAAAATCTCTGAGGGAAACTTTCCCTCTCCACAAGTAATTTGGCCTCTTTTTGGTCACGCGAATCAACTCCCTGAAAACTCCTGCGCAATGCTTCTGCAGCCTCTAACTCACACTGCCCGAAACTGCTTCAAGCTGCCTCAATTTGGCTCTCTCTGTCACTAGAATGGACTCACTTGGCCTCTGGAAAATTTTCTTGGTCCTTGGCAACTGAATTGACCCCTTGCTCAACTAAATCGAACTGCCTCAAAGAGGCTTTGCACAACTCTTGTGTAGCCTCCCTGGGAAATAGATGTTGCCTCCTATACTCCGGCTAACTGCCTCTGGAAATGTTGGGATTCTCACTGGAGTCTTCCTTTTGAATTATTTGTTACCCCTCAATCACAGATACTCCTCCACTAGCTTGAATTCTTCCCTCTTTATATCATTGTGCACTAGGAAATTCGCACTGCCTGGATGCTTGCCCCCTCACTTGTGTCTTCTCCTCATCCTATCGATCTGCTCTTACAATCTCTCATTGGAGCTTCCACGGCCATGATTAAATCCTCATCAACGACTAAAATCATCTTAGACTCGATCCATGTGAGTCTTTAGAGCATTCTCAAAAATACTCAATTAATTCCCATTAATTAATCAATTTTTCTAAGTTAGACTTAGGCAATTTTTTTATTATTGATCAATTAATTTAATTGAGGCGTTTCTCAAGCTTATCTCGCGAAACATTTTTCAGATTTTGGAGAATTTGTGTTCCTTAGCCTCTTAGAAACAAATCGAGACTAGAACACTTGTCTGATGTTACAAAAACTAACACCTATCTACTATTGGTGTTGAAGGGAGAACTGCGAGGAGCCAACACATTGTGACTTTTGGAGACGATGTTTCACTTTTGGATCCCTTGCCATTTGGAGTGAATCATCCACTTCTAGATAACATTTATGCCACACATGTAGGCTTGGAGCACACAATTGATGAGGCCAACTCAATCTTTTAACCATCACTCTTCATTCATGAGGCATCGTTGGGGTATTGAGACCTATCCACTCTTGTATCATGGATATTTTATGTATTTTTGCCTTATCTCTAGCACTTTTAGGAGATAAAGGCATAATTTAATCTTTTTAGAAATTTTAGTGGATGAAAAAGTGTTAGATCTCTCACATAAATATGAGAAGAACTCCTCACTTGTGAATCATGGCTACTTGTGGAGATATATCACTACTTGTCTACTTTTCTCTATATCTAAAAGTCTATGGAAGGATAACTAATTGACTTGTTGTGGAGATGGGTTTGTGGATGATCTTGCAACTTCTACGGATTTTCATGGCAAGAGTTTATGGTTGATCTTGATTTTATGAGTAAGTGGTCTCTCTAATCTTGTTGGATTTGTTCATGGACGATTATTGGGTGTAATTGTACTTTTATCATGGAAAGGGTGCATTCTCTTGATTTCTTGTTAATAAATCCCTCCCTAAAAACTCTATGAAGATATCTAGTTGAGAGTCATCCCTTGAATTTATTGGATTTTGTAAGATACTAGGTAGATCTTCTAGAGTTAGTAGCGGATAGCCCTAGATATCACCCTGGATCTTCTTACTTCTTCCCATGGTGTTCGTAGTTGACCCCATGTGCCCCAAAAATAAGTACACACTAGTCTTTCTCCCTCTAGTCAATCACAAAATCCAAAATGTTAACCTTTATTTTCTGTTTTACAGTCAGATTAGGGTTTACAACAACCATATAGAATTTTTTCAGCCATAAAGAAGCTAGACATTTTGTGTATTTATGCATCTAGAAGGCTTTGAACTAATTGCATGATCATATTTTGTCTAGCTGATTTCATTTACAGCACTTTTAGAGATATATCTTTCTATTTAGGGCTGTTATATGCAAGGTTGCAAACATCGGCATCTGGATAAAATCGGCGAATGTCCGAAAAACCAAAAAATCGTAAAAATCGGGAAAATATCAATAAAAATCGGCAAACATCGGCAAAATTAAGATACCATCAAAATATCAGTAAAAATCAGCAAACATCGGCTAGGCCAAAAAATCGTGATTTCGTGATAAAATCAGGATGTTATCAAGATGTCCACAACACTGGTTATATGCATCTAAGATTTTCAAATTTTCTTATTTGTTAAAACCTTGCTTTAATCTATTGTTTCAGCCCCATTTTTTATTGATAATTACTTGTTAACGGTTGTTTTATTTGCTGCCGGTATAACTTGTCTCATTGCCACAATTTATCATCTTTCATGCAAGTTTTGCAATAGGTATATAGCTTTTTCTTCTTGTGTAATAATTGGGGATCTTCATTTGACCAATATTGACTTTATAAGACTTTTAAATTATCCCAGAACCTCATTCACTCAATTCTGGGAATTGCATCAATAAACCTCCTTATCCTTGTATCGAAAATCAGATCTTAAATGGCGGTATTGTAAGTAGTTAGATAGGTGTCCTTAGACTTAATAACCATTTGCCCTAGGAACCATTGAAGCTACTAGGAAAGCCTCCCTTGTGTATGATCCATCCTTCACTAAAGAGAGGGAAGTTGTTGCCAAGGTGACATTGGTAAAACTGCCATGTTACACTTGTCTTAGCACCCTGTGAGAGGCTTTGCACAAAGGTACTACATTTTGTGATAACAGATTGCAAGACAATCAAACCATCAATTTTTTCGATCAATCCATAATTAATCTACTCTTAGTTCAATAGTTCATTCTTACATGCAATCAACCCCTTCACAAGTGCAATCATGTTTCTTTATAAAAACCCTTCTCAAGTGCAATCAAGTCATCTTATCATGCTTAATTTCTCGATTGTATGTAGTGCAAATTATATGGCAGACAAGCCAAAATATAGGACATATAGAGAGGAGAGATAGGTAAGGATTTCTCTCACAGAGTGTAAATAAACATTGTAGTCCATTGTGGACCCATTGGACACTCCATTCAAAGTTTTCCAAAAAACATCTAAGCAACTTTACATTTGTTGCTGTCCATTTTCTGCATGCTTTAGAAATATTACAACTTACAGCCCATCCATCCAGTAACTCCAGCTTGTTTTATTATCCTAATTCCGTCTATTTTATAGAGGCAAAGACTTCTGCTTTGCTGGGGATGCAGGATCGCAATAACAGAAAGAAAAGGTTTGATAAACCATTCTTCCCGTTCTATACCATAGACTGCATCTACAATTGAAAACAAGTAAAGGATCTTTGGGGCAAACCTTTGGAAACAAATGCACAAATTTATATCTCAATCTTCTTCAGCATTCCACTCCTACTTTGCCCATATCAGAACTTCTCGTGAGCAATTGCATTTAGACCACTTGACACTTCAGCAAGAACTACAATAAAAGGATCCCCTAAGGTCTATTGTTCAATGATTCAATCTTATGTATCCTCTGGAGTGTGGGAATAGTTCCAAATTTCTTACATCGGAGACAATGAACATATTGTAGGAAACAGAAGGATGAAAAAGACTACTGCCATTCTTAGGACTTTCCTGATAAGGACACAATTGGTAACAACACACTCAACTCACATCTTTAATGCTTTAGCCTTTTTTTTAGTTGTTAGCATGACAACTATAGTTTGAACTTTTAAGGACTAATTTAAGCTATACCGTAGCAAGCAAGTAGCATTAGATGATCAAGGATGCAAAGTTTTCATAGTCAAGCAACAAATAGCCATGCAACTTGATCAAACATAATCCATGTTACTAATGAGAGAGAGTCTAGATACAGCGAAATTAATTTCTATTTGCTTCGATGAAGGACCAGGCAGAACTGCATGATGACAAATTTCAGTACACTGATAATCAGAACTAATTCCCTGACTGCGCGTATGAATAATTTAGCCACCCTGCGCTGTTTGTTTCAGCTTGGATGTGACTGCTACCAGTATCCACTTCTAATTTGAGAGACTGTCCACCACTGGAGGATGCATAACTTGCTCTCTACTTATAATACAACCGTGACTGTGACTATCTACCAACAAAGGCAGTTGGATGCACATCATCTCCACTCTCCATTCGGTTGTGCAAGCAGATGATCAAGGATGCAAAGTTTTCATAATCAAGCAACAAATAGCCATGCAACTTGATCAAACATAATCCATGTTACTAATGAGAGAGAGTCTAGATACAGCGAAATTAATTTCTATTTGCTTCGATGAAGGCCCAGGCAGAACTGCATGATGACAAATTTCAGTACACTGATAATCAGAACTAATTCCCTGACTGCGCGTATGAATAATTTAGCCACCCTGCGCTGTTTGTTTTAGCTTGGATGTGACTGTTACCAGTATCCACTTCTTATTTGAGAGAGTGTCCACCACTGGAGGATGCATAACTTGCTCTCTACTTATAATACAACCGTGACTGTGACTATCTACCAACAAGGGCAGTTGGATGCACATCATCTCCACTCTCCATTCAGTTGCGCAAGCAGTGATCAGGGTGCAGAGTATTCTACCAGCGTATACAAAATGTTGTAGGCAATGCATGAACATTGGATAGGGATAGCAAGACATGCCCTTTCTGAAGCACATTCATCCTCTCATCCCAAAATTAATCATGAAAGTGGGATGTTTGGGTCAGTGACGATCGCGATGGCAATACCTTTCCAGCCAATTTGAGGTTTGAAGATTGGAATTTGACAGTTGTTGAATTTTTATTAAAAGTCCTGTGGGTATGTGATGCTATATATGTGAAACAGGAGTAGAAACACATTTACCATGGTTTCCAGGGCGCACCATGAGTTTTGGAAAATGAGGTCGGTCACTCACTATATTTCAAAAGACAGAAGACAGTGGCTGGCTCGAATTTATGGGATTTAGATTAAAATAAATAAAAAATAAGTTCATTCAAAGTCATTCGCCATGAGACTAAAGACGGTATGCCAAGGAAGATTTCTGAGTGGGCATGAGAATAAAGATGTTATGCCAAGGAAGAAGGAGGATTTCTGAGTGGGCATGAGACTAAAGATGGTATGCTAAAGAAGATTTTTGAGTGGGCTTAATAGTTAAGAGCATAGGCATAACAGTTAATAATATGTGTTTCTTTGAGTCATAAGATTAAAGATGGTATGTCAAAGAAGATTTCTTGGTGGGCCTTATGGTTAAGAGTATGGGCATAATAATTAAAAGCATGTGTTTCCTCCTCAAAAGTCAATATACTCTCATACACTAATTTAATATCTAATTCTGCCCTGAATTTAAGTTACAGCTACTCACTACTCTCTTCATGAAATTTGCGTATGGACGCATGAACTAGTCTTTAATTATTGAGCTTTCGCAACAATTTATATCCAACAAATGGATAACAAATTTAAGCTTTCGCAACAATTTATAAATGCATAACAAATTTAAGTATATTTCGTAGAAATCAAAAGCCGGAGGGAGCTGCTAAAAAGATAGTTAGAAGCAGAATCCAATACATACATCTCCGTCGAAAAATTGAAAAAGCATATTCCTTTGGCAAGCGTATTACAGAACATGAGTTCAAAACTTCTCATGTCATTCAATATTATTAAAAGTTAATTGGGGATGAGCATCCGCATAAACCATGAAAAGCTTTTTGATATTACGGCAAAAACATTCAAACCTACCTACCCGCAACTACAGATCAAAAGAATAAAGATCAAAGCCCTGACATGAATCATTTACCTTCTGACCTACAAATAACAAGCAGATCAGCGTCATACAAATAACCTAAGTACACATGCGCAAGCAGTAGCAGAAGTACGACGGGGAGAAAACTGAACCTTCGAGTGACAATGACAGTGCCATCCCCATCCACAAGATAGATTGACGTCACTTGGTCCAACTCCGAGTCCAAATCCAAGAGCAAGTGTACTCCCCTGCATTCTTCCTTCCTTCAGAGTCCAAATCCAAGAGCAAGTGTACTCCCCTGCATTCTTCCTTCCTTCAGAGTACCAACGGGTCTTTGGGCCCCAAAGACCCTGATTTCCTTATTTAGCTTAAAGCTTGCATTAATTTCAGTGATGTAATTCACACTCCACGTTGCTTCCCATGATTGGTCTTTTCCACACACTCCCTCCCCATCACGCCATTGCCAAAGAGCGCCCTCGTGTACGGTGGTGATATTTCCAACTAAATAATTGGTATCGTTGTTTTCGTGAATGGAAAGGCGTGGAAGGCAACGCACGCAACAGTATCATTATTTTCGTGAATGGGAAAGGCATGGAATGCATTGCATACAGGCACATTAAGATCTGGCTTCCTACATTTTTCAATGGAATGAAGTAACTCCCCCATGTAACGACCTGAGATATAATGTAGGCGGAGCCTTGGTACTCTTTGGAGCCAGCTTTAATGGCTTCCTACATTTTTCAATGGAATGAAGTAACTCCCCCATGTAACGACCTGAGATATAATGTAGGCGGAGCCTTGGTACTCTTTGGAGCCAGCTTTAATGTTGATGGAAGGATGGAAGAAAGATCTTTTTATCATTGCATCTTGGATGATGGAATGATGAGAGAAAGATCTATTAATCATTGTATCTTGGATTATGACAATATTGGATTGAATAATTGTTTGCTACTATTGTATGTTATTATCAACATTGTGTAAAGTTTAGTCGCTTTTTAATGTGATTTAATTACGAAAAATAATTCTTACTTTCAATTTTTTCCATAAAATAACTTAATAAAAACTAATGCCATATAAACTAATTAGTATATTTATATAAACATTTAAATGATTTCAACTATAATAAATGAAAATTTTAAATAAATTTAAATCACTTTTAGTTTTTATTCATTAATCTTTATATATATAAAAAAAGATATTGAACCACTTAAATATTAATAATTTTTATTTTTATAATAAATACACATATACAATGTATTATATCAATTCATATAAATATGTATATAAATGGGTCCATACAAATATGTATGTAAATGGGAAAAAATTTAAAATGTAAATAAAGATAGATGTATGTTAGATATTAAGAATATTTAATATTCAATTTATGTTTTTATTATAAATTACATATATCTACCTTATTGTACTAATGTGTCTTTGGGTTCCATACAACTTGATAGATATGTAAATGAAAAACAGTTAAAAATATAAATAAATCCAAGCATATGAGGGTTGATTAATGTGGAAACTAATAATATGAAAGAGAGATAAATGTTATTGCATAGAAAAAAATTGATTATCGTGGATATTGTTTATGGTATTATTATTATTATTTGGTGCATTATTTATGGTATTAATAATTTGCATGTTTTTGTGTTCATATTTTTTTGGATGATTTGATTTAAGTTTTTTATATTTTCAATGTATTTTGGTAGCACAACCTCCTATGATATGAATTTTTAATTACCATTTTAAGATTATAAAATAATTTTTATTTTAGATTTAGGTCATGTAGAAGGGTGTTTATTTAAGCAAAAACTTTTTAGTATATTAGAAATGTGATTGTCACTGCTTGAAAAGCATAACATATTTAAACTTCAATTGCTTATAAGTAACTTTTGTGCAATTGGGTGCCACTTTAAAAGTACTTAGGTCATTATTCTAGCTTCTTTTTTTTCTCTTTATTTTTCTTTTCTTTTTATTTAATGGAAAAGCATTCACGCCTTTTTTGCTTTTCTCTACTCTTTATTTAATGTAAAACACGCTCCACTCCCCTCAATGTATGTTGCCTTAGTCTTTTTTATTTTTGTAATTTAGGTGTTGGGTAGACCATGTTTGTCATTGTAGTTGAGGATTAATATGTGGATTATTTATGTGTTGGTATCAAATTTAGTTTTGTTTCATCCACAATGCAACATGTGGATAATCCGGATCATGCTAAGGAACTATGATTCATATTCTATCAAATTTAGTCCTAATGATGGACCCCCTTTGGGGTTTGAAACATCGACAGAATAAATACAATACTATGGATAATCTGGATCATGCTAGGAACTATCATTCATATTCTATCAAATTTAGTCCTGATGATGGACCCCCTTTGGGGTTTGAAACGCCGACAGAATAAACACAATATTGTGGATAATCCGGATCATGCTACTCCGATGTTGCAAGTTTTAGTGGCCATGTTTGTCATGGTAGGAGAGATTAATGTTTTCTCTACCACTTTTGTCAAGCTACCACTTTTGCCAAGTTATCAAATTTCTTTCTTATTCCATAGATTCCAACTGCAAGATAAAAAAAAAACACATCAAGTTTGTTTACCCCAACACGCCAACAAGTAGCAAGCCCCAACTATACTATATAATGAAGTAGTAGGTATCCCAAAGGCCTAAAGGGGATTTAATGGAAGCCTTCCAATCAATATATAAATATATAAATGTAGATTTATTATTATTTTAATTGGAAATCTTCAATTAAATAATAAAATTTAATTATGTCTCTCCCAATCTAAATTTCTTATTAGCATAATTCACTACCTTCATACCATTTTTAGCAGCGTTGTAACATGTGGATTAATTTCCTTTTGGGTGCACAATCTCCGCCTTTTAGGACAATATGGTGCAACGACCCAACCCCTACAGATCATTACGATAAACTAAGAATAACAGAGAAGATGAAAGGTTGTACAAACCAACATATTTTTCAAACAACTAATCCAAGATCAATTCCTTAACTTTTTCATGAAGATATCATACTGAGAATGTTTGAAAATTTGTGGGAAATCTAGGCAGTGACTATCTCTCTTCTGCGAGGGT
The DNA here is from genome assembly GCA_000404065.3 of Pinus taeda. Lineage (NCBI taxonomy): Eukaryota > Viridiplantae > Streptophyta > Pinopsida > Pinales > Pinaceae > Pinus > Pinus taeda. Next base: position 29,379 of record APFE030261833.1, read on the forward strand.
GATGCGAAAAGAGTTAAGATTTCATTGTTTTGAATTTTTTTTGTTAAATCAGAAAAACCAATATTAATGGAGATATCGGTATTTTTTACTAAATTTTGTGAAGTGACTAAATGAAATTTTAACCATTCACCTTAAGATTTTTTTTACAATATAATTTCCTAAGTCTATTTAATATCTTCATTATCATAAAAACCAACATATATCCATCTTAACTCCACATATACCACTTTTAGAGGGATGAAATCTATTTATTCCTCCCAACACTTGGTAGACCCGGAATTAAGATGGATTTAAACTGATAGAATTCCCCCTTTAAATAGTCTATGCTCACATGAATACCATGGTATTACCATGGGTTATGGTAAACCTGGAGCTTAAAAACAACTATTAGTAATTTATAAAAATTAATAAAATTAATAATTGATTTTTATTTTAACCAAGTTAAAATGTTTAAGTGACATTAATATAAAGATCATTTTTACTTCTTGATCTAACAAGGCCCCCGAGAGGGATCAAATATTTTTTACTCTATGTTAGTTTGCATATCATGATATTTGATCCAGAGTAAGGATAGATCTATGCTAGTTTAATTCCCCTTTTAATTCCCCCTTTAAATAGGCTACATTACATATGAATACCATGTGCTATCTTTATTTTTATTAATACTAATATTAGAGTTAATAATGTTTTTTTGCATGGTATTAATAATAATTTGGCCCATAGGCTTCACCTAAATATAACACATTTTTTGAGTGTTAGTAAATATAAGGTGGCTTATGGAGTAAATAAAAAAAAAATTGTTTTATTTATTTACCATACCTCTAGTTTATTTATATTTTTATTAATTTACTATACTTTTTTACAAATATTGTATTTGGCCCATATGATTCAATTAGATAAAACCTTTTTGTTGAGCCTTCTTAAATAGAAGGAGGGTTATGGACTAAATATAGAAAAAGGTTTTATTTATTTACCGTACCTATAGTTTATTTATATTTTTATTTATTTACCATACCTTTGAAGTATAAAAAGAGGTTTTATTTATTTACCATACCTCCACTTTATTTATATTTTTATTTATTTACAAAATTGCGTGTTCATAAATATAAGGTGGCATATGGAGTAAATATAAAAAAATGTTTTATTTATTTACCATACGTCTCGTTTATTTATATTTTTATTAATTTACCTTACCTCTTTTATAAATATGGTATTTGGCCTATAGTATTCACTTAAATGAAACCTCATTTTGGAGCCTTCTTAAATAGAAAGAGGGCTATGGATAAAATATAAAAAGAGGTTTTAATTATTTACCATACCTCTAGTTTATTTATATTTTTATTTATTTACCATACCTTTTGAGTAAGTATAAAAAGAGCTTTTATTTATTTACCATACCTCTAATGTATTTATATTTTTATTTATAACTATCATAAATACATTTTCTTGAAAATGAAGGCCAATGGAAGATTGTAACTCCTAATTTCAAGGGCTAAATTTATTTTTTTTACTCTCTCCCTTAAAATAAAGTGGGCTAACCTCCATACCTAATTTTTTTATAAAATAAATTTGAGGTCATTTGTAACAATGTACTATGATACAAAATATTCACCCAATAAAAATATAAAACCCCTTAATTTAACCCAAGGGCAAAAATTCACCCGTAAAATTCTCCATGCTACCAACAAGTGTTGATAGGTGTCTTAAAATCTCTATGATCTTGGGTCGCATTGCTTGAGAAATCTCTCAATTAAGGCTCTAAGAGAAGATATACTCCTCGAACTTCAAGATTTCATTAGTCAGCCACTATTCCCTTGTCCAAGAGAGAAAATAAATAACGTCATCACGACACCTTTATGGCTTTCTTTAAATTCAATAAATTCCCCATAAATTCCAAGACATGTAAACTTCGAGATATTCCCCATAAATTCCAAGTCATGTAGGACAATAGCCAAAGAGGCACCATCAAATGTTGGAAGCCTCTCATAAAATTTCGAGTGAGGTTTATTTGGGTATCCAAGGATGTTCTCAACATCTAATGTAGGAAATATCACATGTAAATCCCAAGTAGCTATCTTTCATCCATGCAAAATTTCCACCATGAAAATTCAAAGTTGAAGATAGATGCAATTTTATACCTTTTCACATTAGAGTCACTAAGGTGACTCATTAAATGTCGTCACAATGATGATTGTCTTGCCCCACAAGCATCAAACTTCAAAATTTAAAGGAACAAAATCTTCATTATTCCAATGGAGTTGCCTAGATTGAACAATCTTCAAGCTTGAACTTCATCCAATGTCGCCCTCGAGGAAATGGACTTTATCTCTAACAATTGCATAAAAAATGTCACAACAAAATCTTGCACTCCTTGAGATAAAGTCCAAAAATCTCAATTGTGAAACTCATTACACCTTAGAGGAGGCCATTATCACCTCACCAACCATCTTCTTGCTTCTGCCTAGCTCACCTCACCAACCATTTTCTTGCTTCTATCTAGCTCTCTGTTGGCTCATGGGGGATTCTCCCTAGGATAAGATTGCTACAATTAGGTAATTCTAGAATTTGAGTTTAAAGGGAAGCTCCACAAACACGCATAATCAAGGGATCATTGTACGGTCTTGGAGAGAAAACCCTTGCAAAATGGTTTAAGGATTTTTGCAAAGAATAAAACGACAAGAAGATGGAAAGCCAATGCCTTAGCTTGCCAAAATATTTTTAGGACTATAAGGTGAAGGAACAAACTTGAAGATATTATCATAGATACAAGTCTCAAAAGGACTAGGTTAAGTTAACCTACTTATCTTAGGGTTTGAATCAATGTTTTCAATTTCCAAAAAAATGGATTAAAGGAAGGAGCTAACATGCTACTTACTTAAAGACTTAGAATAATGATTAGTTTAACAAGGATCATGAAACAAATACCACACTACATGCTTGATATATGATTCATCCATTCAATACAACACAAAACCAATATAAAAAAGGTTAACCTACTAGATTTTTCATGCATTCATCCAAGCTTCACCAAAACCATCCATGAAAAGAAATCAAATCCACGTCAATAATATATGAAAACATTATAATATAGTATATAAAAGAAATACAAATAATAATAATCATAATAATAATTAGTTATTGAAGGGCGTTGTCCCATAATACATGACTATTCACATCAATAATATATATGAAAACATTATAATATAATATATAAAAGAAATACAAATAATAATAATCATTAATAATAATTAGTTTATTGAAGGGACATGTCCCATAATACATGACTATTCGTGAAGGGGCACTTTGCCTCATATAATAAGCAGGCCTCCTTTGTAACCAACCATATTCTTCATTCATACATTTATACAATATATTATTTATTCCTAAAATAGATTCTATTACTGTATTCCAAATATTTTGAACTATTTGACTTACAAATTTTGTTCATTACATTAATATTATAGTCAATCTAATACAACTTTTGGTTACCAACTCTTTAACAAGTTCATTACCGTTGTGATTGAGGCTTTTAGCCACAAAAAGGTTTTGGAGGTTCTAACAACACACATAGTTGGAATTTTTTTAGAGTTTATATATACAGAAAAGAAAAAATAATAGTGGCAACCATCACCACTTGCTGCAAACTGCTCTCAATCATCCATTGTGGGTTGTCCCTGTTCATCCATAGTTGATCTGGTAAACCGTTGTGTGGAGATCATTCAATCCGCAAAGTTATTACAACTGTAACTTTGCTACTAACAGCGTAGTTATTACAACCGTAACTTTGTTACTAACAGGGTTGTGGCCGTACGAATCACTCATTACAGGCATCTGCCACCAATTGAATAATTAAAAGTTGCATACATTCGAAAAAGAGCACAACCATTGATAGTCAACTGTTGACAGTCAAACACTTGGATAGATAGAACCATCTAGTTTTTAAGATCCAAGGGTCACATTTATAAACAACGACATTATTAATTCTTGCCAAAGGATAAATCTATTTTTTATTAAAGGGTAAATACATTTTGTAGAAGTGAGTTGACACAATATTTAAATACTCTTTATTAAAATAAATAAAAAGTTAGAAGAAGGAAAAAGATTTAATTACGAGTTTTCTTTATAATTATGAAAATGTGTGAAAAAAAAATTATAAGTTATAAAAAGAGAGTGTTAAAAAGTGAAAGTGAAAAAGATTTTTTATTTTAACAAGTTCGCATAGTTAGCTCTTATTGCTACTCTCACTTAGTTTAAATATAGTTTAATTAGAATAAAAAACAATAAAAACATACAATTATTATTATTATTATTATTTTTATTTTTATTTTTATTTTTATTTTTATTTTTATTTTTTCTGTAAATCAGCGTGTTATATTAGATTAAAATACATATATTACAAAAAACTCTGCCTAAGCAGACATAGACAAACCTCCTACTAATCGCTTGGCCAAAAAAACAACCATAGAACCCCGGGGCACACCACGCAGGGCGGCAGAGGATTGGGGTTCGCCAAAATTAACAGTGTTTCAACTAGGCTCCATACAGATATGAGGGAAACTGTAGTTGTGCCCAGAGCAAAAATCGACAGATGCATAACCAAACATTAAGAAAAACAGCACGAAACTAGACATGACAGACCGCTAAGACTCAATACATATCCAGAACTATGTAATTCTTGGAGGTGTCCTGCGCAGACGATGCCTTGGCCTTGCTCGCCTAAGATGGCGAAGGAAGAGTGCTCTGGTGGTCGCCTTTGTGCCCCTCCGGCATTTCCCCTGCATTCCTGGCTTCTTGATTAATAGTGTGCCGCAGAAGACTGATGAGGACAGTGAGTTTTTTTGAAATAGTGTCAAATTGTTGTTCGAGACTGCTTATCTTGAATTCCAAACTCTCCAGAACTGCCATATGTTCCTCTGTTGTAACCACAATTGTTTGTTGGGCTTGCCGCACTTGGTTGGCGTAATCCCCCTGCATGCTAACGGCCTTAGCCAACATAGTTTTCATTCTCCACATTTTGGCTTGCGTTCGCACATATTGAGTAGCTCGCGTAGTGACTATGCCAGGATCCTGCACCTAGTCCATATCCTTCTCCACCTCCTGAGCATCGAAGTTCTTCTCCTCTTCATTCACTATGGCTTCCAGCTCCTCAATTTTCCGCTTTTCTTTTGTGTAGTGCGAGTCTCATAAGCTTCCCTGGCTCTTTTCAAGTCTCGGTTAGCCGAAGCATTTCGGCTCCCCTCACTCGCCATTGTCTTAACTGCACCCGAGTGATCGCTTTGCGCACTGAGGATTAGGGAGAAGGTAATCCGCTTGCAGCTCGAAGAAACAATGGCCTTTCTGATGCCAGGGCTTACGATTAAATAGATGAAATTGCGAGAGTACCCGAGCATTTTCTGGCCTATCCCCTGTTGCTTGCATGTATTTTCATCATTATTCTTGGTTGATGGTTTGTGTTTCCGGTGATGATCCGATGTCCTGCTCCAGCGGTCACCTTTCTTACTCTTCTCCGTAGTGTTCTAGGTGTCCCATCTCCCGTATGGGCATCAGCGACGCTCATTTTTTGTGATCATAGTTCTGTTGGGCCTTACCTCCTCTTGCTTGAGCATTGAATGCTCCTGTCCAGTCCATCCTTCGGTCTCTAGCAAGCCCTTAATTCTCCCCGCAGTACGCACGATTTTCATCATCATTTCGTTATGCCTGCAAAGATCACTGCCTTTTCGATCCTACCTTTCATTCATCAAATCCTGTCTCGAGAGCAGGGTGCATTTACTTTTTAATTCCGAGCAGATGACGTCCTGCCAACAACTGTCCAAAATGTTGGTGGGGTTCTCTATCCCAACGTTTGCCAGATGGTCCGCTACTGCATTGGCCTTGCTTCTGTTCTGTCTACCGCTGGTTCCTGAGCTATGCTGTTGAAATGTGCAGTAAGCAAGGTAGAAATTCCTTGATGATTCTCAATGATGTCCCCTTGTTCACTTTTGAGACTGAGGATTTTATTGACACCCATGTAGTCCAGTGCTGATCTGTGAAAGAACTTGGTGTTCTGTTCCCCTTCCTTGAGCCATTGGATCCGAGACTTTTGCTTCCAGAGGATCTCTTCCTGCTGGCACCGGAGCTGCCATTGTTGGATTAATATTTTTTCTTTGTTTGCAGTTTCTGGGTCGCTATCTCCCATAATCCAATCTTTGTGAATCTGCTCTAGCTGCTCTTCTATCTTGGCTTTTTCTTTGAATATGTTCCCAAAGACTTTTTTATTCCATGATTTTATTTTATTTTTGTTGTGTCTCAATTTACCTTGAAGTTTGAACATTTTGGTTCCTCTGATATCCAACGGTTCATGCCACCACTTCTCAACAAGTTGAGAGAAGTCCAAATGATTAAGCCAAAATTTCTCAAACCTAAAAGGTTTATTTCTAGGAGTGCCCTGTATATTAGCCATCAGAGAGATGGGCCAATGATCCGACCCTCCACTAGGTAGAATGTCCGAATCTACTATTACTCCCTCCAACAATAGACTTTCAGATATTAGAAATCTATCAAGACGAGAGGCGATTTGTCTCTCACCTCCCCTTCTGTTGTTCCAAGTGTAGGCCCCACTCTTGGGGTAGATATCCACTAATTTAGTTGTGTTGATAAAATATAAGAATGCTTCAGAATCTTTGTTGAGTTTCCTGATTCCTCCCTTCTTCTCTGATAGTGTAGTTATCATATTGAAATCCCCCCCTATGATTGCTTTCGCTCTGGGATATATGAGCTTCAGATTCAATAAAGTTCTTAGAAAAATGTATTTCTCTTCTAACTTTTGAGGCCCGTAAACATTGGTAAACAAATAGGTCTCTGAGTTGCCTATCACTTGAACTTCTATGGCTATAAAGTGTCTGGTAGCCTCAGAGGATAGGATTTTGATTACATGTGGATTCCACCAAGTGACTAAACCTCCCTCCCATCCATGACTAGCTGTTTCCATATATTCCATTTGTTTACCTAGCTTTTGGCTCGCGTTTTTAATAGTATTACTTGCACATTTGGTTTCTTGCACAAATATAATATCAGGTTTTTCCTTTTGGACCTTCCTTTTTAACAGTCTCTATTTTGTTTGGCTGTTGAGCCCTCTAACATTCCAAGAGATGACTTTCATTTTAACACATAAGGAATTAGGATCTAAGAGAAAAGGCTTCTAGAGCTTTCATCTTACCAGAGTTTAAGAGCATTTGTCCCATTTCCTGCAATGCCTCATTATTGGATCTACGTCCTCTCTTCTTCCTTTGTTTGGATTTGGTGGCTGTTTGAAGTAAGCTTTTTGATCGGAGTCCCATTCCTTTTGCTATGCCCAGATTCTTGTTTTGCATCTCCAACTCTGCTTTTTGCTGAGCTATGAATATTTCATTAATTTTCCTAACTTCCTCTCCCGGTATGTTTTCCATCCCCTTATTTCTCCAGTCTTCCACCATATCTGATAGATTAACTCCTTCCTGCTCTAAAACCTCATTGAGCTCCATTTCCTCACTGCCTATGTCACTTATGAGCATCTCTGAATCCTCATCTACTCCTTCTGTGCCTTCCTGATTTTTTTCAGTACTGTTTTGAATATTTTCCTCCATTACTTTGGTTGCCACTTCTGTTGTTGTTTTGTTTGTTTCACTGGTCTTGTGCTCCTTATTATGGTGCTATGAGTCAGTTTCAGTTTCCAACACTTCAAAAGCATTACTGGTGTTACCTTGTGTTGCACTTGTTCTGATTGGTCGTTTCCTGTTTGCTCTTTGTTTTGCTCTCGGTCGAATGAATGTGTCCTTGATCTTTCCGTCTTGATCCTCCTTGTGTGCTTCCGTTGATTTGTTTAATGGACATTGTCTTATTAAGTGTCCATGCTCATGGCACTTCCTACAGCGAAAATGAATTTTCTCATAGTCAATAGCTTGGAAATAGTCCTCATCCCTGTATTCTAGCCACAGACCTTCATGCAATGCCCCTGAAACATCCATCTCCACACAGATCCGAGCACAGGAAGTATATCTTCTTTGCAGCGTGGCCTCTGAGGCTTTAATAAAAGTTCCTAATTTGTCACCTATTTGTTTTAGAGCAGCATAGCCCCAATAGTCTATTGGGAGTGCGAAGAGGCGGATCCAGACTGGCACCTGCGTGAAGGTTTCTTTCTCTGGCACAAAGTTGGGTTTCCACGATTTCATATAGAGGCCCGCTGAAGCGAAAAAGTAAGGTCCTCCATCAAATATTTTGTCCTTGTCTTCTAAATTGGAAAAAACAACTGTAAAAAAACCTTTTGCTCCTAGGTGCAGTCTAACATCACCTTTGGGTTTCCATTGTTGCTTTATCCATTGACACAACGCCCTTTCCGTTGGCCACAATCCCATGAACTCGCAGATCACTGCATGTTCAGTCATGTGGTCTCTGTAGGCTTGAATTTATGGGTCCGTTAGAACCACCCTTAGGACTTTTGCCATTTTAGGTTTGCATGGACCTTGAGTCGGTTTATCAGTAAGATTTTCTTGTATGTTCTTCTTCCCCTCGCTTTCTTTTTCCGGAGCAGTCTTCTCATTGTCTTCTTGCTCCTTCTCTTATTTATTCTCCTGTGTGGGATGAGCCTGTGTTTCCTTCGTTTTGCTTTTACTGTCTGCTCTTCGGTTGCTTTCTTTCCCTTTCAGCTTTTGAGTATTTTGTTCCTCCTTTTCCCCGTTTTCGCTTCTTCCCTTGCTGGTTCCTTCCTCTTTATTTGACCTTTCATACCCTATTATTTGCACCCCTTCCTATGCTGATTGTTTGTGCATGATTATCTATTTGTATGTGGGGGTCTCTATGGACCCCTCGTTTACCATCTCTCGGGTCAGGATCTGTCCCCTTCTAAAAAGTTCTACCACCCTGACCCTGTTCCTGTCCAATTTCAAACCCTAGGTCTGAAAACCTGTGAATTGTCTCCTCTGTTTTCCCCAGCTCCCGCTCTCGCCTCAGTTCCCGTAGCACGTACAAATCAGATTAAATTATGGTCGGAGAGTGGAATTGAACACACGACCTCCCACGGACCAGGCCTAAATCTTACCACTGCGCTACGTAGGTGGGATGTATAAAGACATACATCTTTATATTAATAAAAATTACAATTAAAATAACAAGATAATTTATGATGGCATTATTTCTTGCTAGGCATAAATAATAAGAACTCTATTTGTGAATTTTTTTTTTTATAAACTTTAATATCATATTTCTTCATTTTAATCTATTATTTGTATGGAAAATTTATATTTTTTCCGACAAGAGGTACAATTACCTTATAGAAACACTCTCACGAGAAAAGACAAATGTGTGATGTTAGATTAAAATATAGTTAAATTAACTTAGTTTAAATATAGTTAAACTAAAAATATGTTAAGAGAGTGGTGGAAAATTGAGTCTACCTAGCCAAATTTGAGAAAAATACCACATATTCCGTGGGTAAGGGAGCTTGAAGTAATCCAACAAATACATGGTTTTGAATTAACCTTTTCAACTTCAAGCACATGTGTATAAATGGTTTTATTATATTAAAGGATTAGATAAATGTTGATTGGATAGTGGTTAAATAAAATTTAAATGTTAAATAATTGAATGCATTGATTTAAAAACTATTCTATAATGTTTTTTTTTTTGGACAAAAACGGTTAGTTTTTAATTAAAAATCGGCAAAACAGCTGCCGAGGGCTTAAACATTGATACTCTGCAGATCCTTGTTATAGTTGGCAAGGAAAAAATAATAGGTTTTTTAAAAGCCCGTTGAATGATTTACACTGTGATTGCAGATAGAGGATTGAAAGAGGATTGAAGAAGGAGTTACAGCTTAGACAAAATTCCTCCTTAATCTTGCCTTTTGGGCTTCTAAAAACCGAAGACCAAAGGTAAATCCTAACAAACTGCAATAATAAATAAGAGCATTTACAAAGCATATCAATCTATATTATTGTGGTTGATGTGTCGAGCAGTGGACTCTTCAGGTTTGTCGTCGGTGCCGACTTTATTCAAGCTTGACGAACTTGTTGGAGCTGTGTTTTTCTTTTCTGTTGTTTCTTTTCTATTGTTCCTTTTCTGTTGTTCCTTGGAGTTCCACTGCTTTTGCTTAGCTTGCAGATAGGAGACCCATTGCACCGAAATGTTGGATCAATCCATGAACCACTGCATTTTCTTTTTGAAATGTCAGGCGGATTGCTATGTTGTGGTCTATAATACCAAGATCGGCAAATAGGCCTTGAGGTGGTCGCACCACTTAACAGCAGGTAGCTTAAAAGGTTCGAACACGAAGCTTTGGAGAAGCTGAGCTAGTGAAATACAGAGGCCCAGACATATCCAGAATTAAGGAATGTTGCAGTCCGATTCAACCTCATTGACTAACAGGGATCTCCTGCTCTGGATAGAGGCTAGGTTGGCTGCCTCATCCACCTGTGAGTTTAACTTTCTCAGCACATGATAGAAGGAGATTTTGTGAAACTTGGGCAACAATAGTCTGATTTTTTTGAGGATGGGGGCTAACTGCAACTGAGAAGGGATCTTTTGAGAGTTCATTGCCTGAATAATTAGTCCGGAGTCTCCAAAGACTGAGATGGACAGGAGATTCCTCTTAAAAGCCAGATTTAGACCTTGCCACAGAGCTAGAGCCTTCGCTCTGTTGTTTGTTTCATGCCCCAGACCCCAAGCAAAGCGCAACTTAGTTGAGCCACCTGGGCTAAGGATAACTCCACCACCCCTCGCCTTTCCTGGGTTGCCTTTAGAGGCCCCATCGAAGAAAACGCAGTGGTCATCCAAAGCAGATCTCCATTTGATGAATTCCTATTCTTCCAAACGAATTTCCCAGTGAGAAGAGGCTTTAGCAGGAGGAATGGGTCTATTATGATGATTAGGAACAAGTTCTTTTAACCATTGATCTTCCTCACTATCCAAAGTCGTGCCATTTCTTATGGTGGGTTTGGTTTCTAAAGCCTCCCCCAACAGGGCTTTGATCTTAGTGATAATTCTTACCGTGTTGCAACTCTCCTCCCTAAAAATTCTGTTGTTCCTCTTCAGCCACAGTTTCCAGCATGTGAATTTGGGAATCCACATCCAACTAGTCTTGAGAAGGTTTTTTTTGGAGAGATGTAATGGGGATAACTTGGCCCAGTTTCGAAGAAGGTCCTAAATATTTCTTGGAAGTTCCATATTGTCAAGTCCTAACATCAGGACACCCCTCCAAACTTCTTGAGCAAAGGGGCACAATAAGAACAGGTGGTTAGCCGTTTATTCATCCAAAACACAAAGAGGGCATCTGGAGGGACCTGCCATTCCATGCTTCCTCAGGTTATCTCCAGTGAGGATACTTTTATGCGCCATAGTCCAGCAAAAGAAGTCAATTTTGGGGAGAGTAGGAAAAGACTAGATAAATTTCCATTGAGTTGGCTCTGGGGGGACGCTAGGGACATCCATCAAACTTTTGTAACCTTCTGCTGCTGAGTAAGAGCCTGAAAGAGAACCCCACCCTCTTTTGTCCTTAGAAGAGGCCTTTAAGGGAGATTTTCCTTGGAGCAGATCCATCAATAACTTGGCTTCATCATCCAGCCAATGAGGTACCTCCCCCAAATTCCAACCATCCCATAGACTTTCTGCATCATTTGTCCAATTGGAGATGTCTGAAAGGGTTTCCAGATTGCTGGCTTGAAGAAAATTTTTGATATTTTCCAGATCTGCCATCTGATTCAAAGACTAATCTCCAAGAATCGAGTCTTCCCAGATTTTGTTTTTTTCCCATTGCTTGGGATCCAATAAAGCTTATAACTGAAATGCTTCAAAGCTGTGAGACAGATTTTGAAAACTGGGGATCCTTTGGATATTCTAGGAGGCTGGTCCAAACACCTCAAACGCTACCCATGAAAATATTTTTTCCACAGAACTCTCTTGCTCCAACTAGGATTCCCAGAAACAATGTTCCAAAGGAGCTTGGAGCCTAGAGAAATATTTTGGGTTGCCAGATCCCGCATTTGAAGACCTCCTTCCAAGAACGGCTTCTTAATTGTGTCCCAATTTACTAAGTGGAGCCTTCTTTCGTTATTTTTCCCTCCCTCCCACAAAAATCTTCTAAGGAGACCATCCACTTTACTGATAAAGGTTTTAGGAGCTAGAAGAATGGAATTCTGATAAACTGGGAGACTTATGAGAACAAATTTCATTAGGATTACCTTCCCAGCATTATTCAACCATGAGGCTCCCCAAGCTTGTATTCTGAGTTTTAGTTTGTCTATCAGGGGGATCCAGTGAGCTACCTTAGGATTTGATTTGAAGATAGGGATCCTGAGATACTTAAATGACTCCCATGTCAAGGTTCTTTCCATTTCTAAAAGCCTTGCTATGTTTGTCAAATCCTTGATCGAGCAGTTCCAGCCATAGATCGTGCTTTTTAGATAGTTAATCTTGCTACCCGAAACCTCCCTATAAATGTCCAGCTCTTTCTTGAAGGTTCTAGTAGAATCTATGCTAGCTCCTCCTAGTAATAAAGTATCATCAACAAACTAGGCATGGTTTATGTCTTTAACATTTTGAACCATTCTCAGGCATGACAGAGTTTGGATCTGTTGACACTAGTCTAGCTGGAAGCTGAGCACCGAAGCTTGAATGGCGTAAAGAAGCGGGGACAAAGGGCAACCTTATCTTATCCCCCTCGAGGCTTGGAAGAATTCCGATGAACGACCATTAACCAGAGGCGCTATCCAAGGGGAGGCAATGTAGGCTTTCACCCAAGTTATGAGAGATTTTGAGAAACCAAATTTCCCCATCACAGAGAACATGAAATCATGTCTCACCCTGTCAAAGGCATTTGTCAAATCTATCTTAATCACAATGCCTTTCTCTTTTCGGTGACAGCTTGAATGAATTGCTTCTTGCACCAGCACAATATTGTCAAGAATCTTTCTCCCTTTTATGAATCCTCCTTGGTTTTTAGGGATGATGACCGACGGAATTTTCTTAAGACGGTTGGATATTATTTTTGTAATCAGCTTATAACTTGTATTACACAAAGAGATTGGCCTGAATCTGCTAAAATTGGTGGCACCTTTGTCTTTCGGAATCAATGCAAGGAAGGCCGAGTTGGTGCTGCCTCTAATATTGGTACATGTCTGAGATTTACGGATCATTCTCAGAAGGTCTTTTTTAATTGTAGGCTAGCAAGTCAGATAGAACCTTGCTGTGAACCCATCAGGGCCCGGGGCTTTATCCGAATCCATGCAATCCAAAGCATTTTTAATCTCATTCATACTGATCGGAGCAGTCAGCATGATATTGTCGGAATCTTGGACACAGTGAGGAATAAGATCAATTGGATAAGCTTGAGAATCAAGAGGAGGGTCTTCCGAGGCTGAATAAAGATCTTTGAAGAAGGGGTGGGTTGCTCGCTTTATGCCATCAGAATCTTTAACCACAGTGTTTTGATAGTGAATTTCATTTACTGTTTTGCAGTGCTTGCGTGCTTCAGCTTGCTTATGGAAGTAGCTTGTATTTTTGTCTCTGGCCTGTAACCAAAGATTTCTAGATTTTTGTCTCCAAAACTTTTCTTCATCCCTACTTACTCTATGGAGCTCTTTTTGTAGCTCTACTTCCTTTTGAAGAAGGATTTGCGTTACATCAAAGTTCTCCATTTTTAATTGGTGGCCTGGTAAGCTTTCATGCATCTCCTTTCTTTTGGCGGTGGGCGTTTTCAACCTTTTAGCCCACTCCTTGAGCTCCCTTTTAAGTCTCCTCATTTTTTCTTCCCACACAAAGAAAGGGGATCCTTGAACTTGCCAGTTCCAGGCCTCGGTGACCACCTCTTGGAATCCTTCTTGATGAATCCAAAGAGAACTGAATCTAAATGGAATGGGGCCAAGATTTCCATCCAAGGAGAGCTCAAGTAGAATGGGTTTATGGTCAGAGGTGTAGTTCGGCAAAATTTTAGAAGTGGCCATTAGAACACAAGTCAAGAAGGAGGATTGGACAAGAAATCTTTCCAGACGAGCATCAATGTGGCCTGGGCCTAACCTTTTGTTTGACCAGGTGAATTTCCTAGATGTGGGCTTGATATCCTCCAAATCCTAATCTAGAGTGAGGTCTTCAACCCATTCTCTAGCTGGGTCCCTGACCAACGAGCCCCCCTTTTTCTCTTCTGCAGCTAGCGTAACATTCATATCACCTGTAATAATAATATTTTCTGGATTGTGCAAGAAAAGATAGGACTGGAGCAAGTCCCAACAAATTTTTTTCTCAGAGGGTAAAACCAGGGCATAAAAATTGAACATACTTACTTGGTGGCCAGATTCTTTATGGAGGAGCTTAGTTAGTAGCTAATGGGGGCAACATTCTTCGTGAATCAGATCATATTTGGAGCTGTGCCAAAAGGAGGCAATCCCTTCAGAGGCACCTCTGGCGCTGATTGCTCTCCCTTGGCCTTTATGCCAGAAAACTTTGCTTGCTTGGAGGAGTAGAAGGTCCTCTAGTTTTGTCTCCTGGATGAGAAGGATTTCAGGCGAGTACATCCTCATAATGTCTTTCAAAGCTTCTTCTTTCAACTTGCTACCTAATCCTCTGCAATTTCAGGAGACGTATTTCATTATTTACTAGCCTGGGAGGTTATGGCTCCTTTTGGAGCCTTACCATGCTTGCGCCTAGATTTGGTATTCATCATTCCTTTGAGAGTTTTTTGAGAACCTTGGAGAACATCCAGATAATTTTTCTCCTCTCTCTGTTTCTTCTTGGACTTTCGACCCCTGACTGACTTGATAGGAGTGACTTGTGAGCTGTCTGAATCTGAGACTGCATCTTCTGAATCTCCCTCAGAATCGGAGCCTAGATTGATGTGCTCCTCGTTTTCTTCTTTTCCCCCTTGTTCATCCTCTGATGGAGGAAGAGATGACTTTGCTTCAGCTTCTTTCACTTTCTTCGACGGGTCTTCTGGTTCCTCTTGGGTCCCAATGGCATCTGTCCTCTCCCCAGAGGAAGAACCCTCTTTAGGAACTTCTTTGGCTTTTTGTTTAGGCTGGGGCTTCACCAATGGCCCTGAATTTTTCTTCTCAGTTAATTTTGGACTGCTTTTCCCTTTTTGATTTCTTTCCATCCTTCTTTGTCAACTTTGTCCCCGGTGGGAACTTTTGGGAAATTTCTTTGGAAGTGTCCATGTTCGTGACAGGTTCTGCATTTGAACGGTAATTGCTTGTAATCCAGTTTTTGATAGTGATGCCATTCTCCAACTGTAAGTTTTACTGCTTCGGGTAGTCCAGCTTCCAAATCGATTTCCACATAGATTCTTGTGCAGGTATATTGGCCCTTGTTATCTGCTTTGTCAATGAAATGGCCAAGACCATTTCCAATCTTCTGCAAGTTGTGATAGCTCTAGCAATGGATCGGTAGATTGGGAAGCCGAAACCAGACTGGGACCTCTTTAGGGGAATCGATTGAGGGATCGAAGTCGGGGGTCCACTTATTAAGATACAGACCTTGATTTCCCATAAAATACGGACCTTTTCTAAAAACCAAAACTCGATCTTCTTTGGAGGTGAACTCGAAAATGAAATACCCTCTTCCGACAGCATAGCAGATCACATTGTTTTCCAACTGGGGCATCCAGTTGCATTGGATCCAGTCATTTGTTATTTTTGTTGATGGCCAGCATCCCATAAATTGTCCTACCAACCCTCTGTCAGCTAGGGCTAGGGCGATTTTTATCGGTTGTTCTTTTGGTAGGGCGATCTCAGGAATTTCCTCCAGTTTTTTGATGAATTTCGGGACTTCTGGAGTTGAATGTTTCTTCCCTTTCTGCGAAAGAAATCTTTTGAAAGCTTCTTTTGAAGAGATAGGCAGGGTGGGAGAAGGCTCCCCACCCCCTGTCGCACTCATGGCGGCGGCTTCGCTCCTCTGCAATCACAAATATCGTTGTGCCAGCAGCAGCACAGGCTAGAGAAGGGGGGCAGAGCCCGATTGTAGGGATGCCAGGAGGGGAGGTTGAGAGCCCAGCAGTAGGGATGCCAGGCAGGAGGCCTGTGGAGGGCTACTGGGGCCGAGGAAGCAGGGGCACGAGAGCTCCAGATCAGAATGCGCGCATTTATATAAAACTATTCTATAATGTTATTCCACACTAGTCGTTGATTAATACTATGTCATGATGTACTATATTATGATATAAGGCTCTCCTTTCAAATTCTATCTTATGATTATGATATATTATATATATATATATATATATATATATAATACTATATATTATATATATATATATTTTGTTTGTTGTTTATCTATTCTATAAAATTATTATTCTTTGATTGGATAAGTTATTGCACCTATTGGTTAGAATGATGTTATTAGAGATAATGGTTATCAATTAACTCTTTGTGTGGTGATTTTGGGATGGCGGTGAGTGGTCTATAATATTGATTGTTTGATAAGGATGAGTTTTAGGATGGATATTGATCATGTTAGTTATATTAATTCAATCCATAGACCACCATTTATGGTTGGGCATAATACAGGTGAAACATCTCCCATCAAGGGGATTGAAGATGTTAGCACCTAGATTACAATGAACCTCTTGTTGGACATATATTTGCACCTAGGTCTCAAATTGATAGAAAAATTGGTTTCATCATGGGATATTATCATGAAGTTTGTATGGCTTTGGAAGTATATTTTTCATGTTAACCTACCGCTATGTGGAACATCATTAGATAAGAAAAATAAACCTCTTTTTGAGTCAATATGCCAAGGTTGTCAATGTGCATTATTGCATGATAACCATCACAACTATGATGCCATCTCATTATAATCTTTTGTGGTGTTTTTTGACTGGATGAGTAGAGAAGGGACGCATCCTTGGCTAGCCTAAAAAGTGAGGAGAGGGATTTAGTGGAATATTTAAAAAACAATCGTAATGTATATATTCAATCTTGAAGTTGTAAGAGTTGTCGATTTTCATGTTAAAATCGTCATAAATGGATACATCACTGAATTTGAAACTAATTTTAGCCAATATTTTTCATAATTAGAGGAGGAGTTCAAGAAGGGAGATTTTGGAAAGATGGTAAAAGAAATTGTAATTTAGGTAAAGATGGTTTTGGTGAAACGAGACTATATTATTTTTAACCCATTAGAATTTGTGCTTGGTGGTAGTCTAAAATGAATCCAAAAGAATGAATGGTTAAATTAAAATGGTACTATGGAGGAGGCATAAGATCAAGGGAGAGAAGAGAAGTATAAGAATTGAGGTGTAATATTTGAAAATGTTAAGGAATGTAACTATTGTCAATCTTCATAATTGTACTTGAGTCATAATGAAATGTATTTATTAAAAGAAAGAAAAAGAAATTTTATTATTAAATATATTGACTTTTTAAAGCATGGGTTTCATGCTTGGCTCAATTGTTTTTAGGTCAAAGCATCCATTGAAGGCTTATAGGGTTTAGGTCAAGTGTCCTTGTCCATGTCATATTGTAAGGAACCCTTATTGAGATTTATTTGTCAAAGAAGAAATTTATTTTATTGTAAAATAGGTCATTTAGGCCTCCTCCACAAAGTCGGCCTCAAATAAGGACAAGTCGACCTAAATTGGGCAACAAAATCACTATATAAAGGCAGCAACTCAACCTCATTTGTCACTCAGACACAACAAGTTCGATTTGCAACTTCTGGGGCCAGAAAAAGTGTGAATTTAAAGGAATAAGAGGAAGAAGGATAGTGAAGGAATAAGGTCTCTCACACGCATAAGAAAGTCAAAATTCTCTATCTTTTTCCCACATGTGTGAAGTTGTGAAGTTGCTGGAGGGGTCGAAATTTTGCAGTTGTTGGGAAGGCTAACATTCTGAATTTGTTGGTGAAGCTGGGCCAAAATTTATAGGTTGATGCTGGGTTGAAGTTGTTGAACAAGAAGAGACTATTGAAGGTTGTCGTATCTCATTGAAACGTTGACTTGGTGGAGGAGGAAAGTCTGTTGGTTAAGGTATTGGTTTTCTCACTGTCATTTGAATCTAATGAAGGAAGAGTTCTTAACTGGGTTTTGCCTTATATAGGGGTTTTTCCCTTGCTATGCACCTACATTCGGTGTCCTTGATTATGTAGAAAATCCTATAGATTCACAAGCTCATGCACTTTAGCAAAGCACAAGACAAGAATGTACTTCTACTTTCAACAAGCGGAAGCCAATAGATCGATGAAAACAATATGAATTAGAAGAAGATAAATCAATCATGACACAAGATGTATTTGGGGAAAACCACTGCTCAAAACCCCGTTATCTGTATTGCATATATCATAAATATGAGTGAATATACAAAGCTTGTTCTCACTAGTACAATTCTGCACAAGTATGCTCAACTCTCTCAGCTCAAAAGCTAGCTCTTGGCCAACACTTAGCCAATTTTGGAACTCTCCAAGCCCTTAATCTCTTGCATAATTCCTAGGATGAATAGCCTGTATTTAAATGGAATTCATGCTTCCAAAACTACACAATCCAAACATAGGATCAATCTCTGTTGCATGCATGATATTTACACTCCAGTAAATAATACAAATGATAGTACATTGTCCTTGCACTCTAGTCTCAACTGGGCCTTTCTTTGCACTGACATGCATGAGTTTCCCATGAGGTAATCTTGAGTTAACTGGAGTAGCACTAGTGCACCAATTGTCTGTTAGTCCTCTATTAGTTCCCCAAACAGTTTGGAACTAATTTAACTGAACTTAACTCAGTAAATTGAGTGATTTAATTTCTGACTCAATTTAAACTCATAGTGGACCCTAAAACTTAGGGAGAACATATACATGACTAAAGAAAGACTTCCAACTTGACATTCCTAAGCTAATTAAGTTAATTAAACTTCATTAACTATTTACAAGTTTTTATGAGAATAGAATTCATTTTTTAATTCTCAATTTAATTCAAGGACAAATTAAACTGGAATTTCCTGTTTCCATTTCTCAACACTCCCTCTCAATAAGAAAGGGATTATCAGCTACCCCGATCTTCTCTCTGTGAAACTCGAATTTACATCTTGACAATGCCTTTGTCAAAATGTCATCTTCTTTCTCCTCCATGGGAATGTACTCTAACAACATAATCCGCCTCAATACACAATCTCTGAGATGATGATATCGGATATCAGTATTCTTAGACCGATCATGAAAAACTGGATTTTCAGATAGTTTGATACAACTCTGATTATTGTAGTAAATAACAGTTGGATCCATATACTGACCAAACAAATCAACCAGGATCTTCCTCACCTAGATAGCTTCACATGCTACCTGACTCGTAGCCATGTACATTGCCTCTGCCGAACTGAGTGCAACTGATCTTTGTTTCCTACTGTACCAAGAAACTACCGTTGACCTAACACTAAAGATCCCTCATGATGTGCTCTTCTGGTCGGATGGAATCCGTACCCAATCTACATCGGTGAAGCCCTGAAGCTTCACTCCCTCTGTTCGTCTGTACCATAATCCATAGTGAGAAGTGCCCCTAAGGTATCTCAACACATGATTTTCCATCTTCCAATACAACTTGGTAGGCCTAACGATCGCTTGACTAAGTTGGTTAACTGCATAGCACATATCTGGTCATGTGTTCACTAAGTAGATGAGTGAACCCACAAGCTGCCTGTAAACAACAACTTCCACTACTTCCCCTGAAGTAGCATACTCCTTCCTATAATTACCTGCTAGAGGAGTCTCCATGGGTTTGTTTCTCTCCATGCAAAATATCTTGAGTGTCTCGTTGGCATACTTGTCGTGAGATACAAACAACTCCCCATCTCCCTAACATACCTCCATCCCAAGAAAGTAATTCATGAGCCCCGCGTCCTTCATCTCAAACTCTTTTTCAAGGTCCTCCTTGCAAGATTTGATCAGCTGGTCATCACCTATAAGTATGAGATCATCAACATAAAGTACAATGATCAAAAATTTACCTTCCACCACTGTATTGTACAGGTTCGCATCCGCTTCACTCTTCATGAAGCCCAACCCGATGAAGTAGCTATTTATCCTGGTGTACCAAGCACGGGGTGCTTGCTTCAACCCATTCAACACTCTCTTGAGCTGGCACACATGCGACTCATGGTCAAAGGTCTCAAAACCTCTAGGCTGCTTTATGTACATCTCTTCCTCAATCATGCCATTAAGGAAGGTTGTCTTCACATCCATATGATGTATCTTCCAACTCATCTGTGCTAATAATGCCAATATAGATTTGATTGACGAGTACCTTGCAACAGGAGCAAAGGTATCATCATAGTCAATCCCCTATACATGAGAAAAGCCATAGGCCACAAATATAGCCTTATGCTTCTCCACACTACCATCTACAGCTGGCTTTACCTTGTAAAGCCAATGAGAGCTCACAACTGACTTGTTCTCCGATTTTGGGACCACATCCCAAACACTGTTACGAACTATGGATTCATACTCCTCCACCACGACATCAACCCAAAAACATTCACCCATAAGAGCCATGTATCAATTGTACCTCTCAGGTGACCTCCTCTACCTACGCTGAGAAGTGGGTGCTCCCACATTCTCTCGTGCATCATCCAACAGTTTGTCAGCCTCTCTGTTGTGCTTTCTTCCCTCTTTGGAAGACTTTGCCTAAGTGGATGTCTCCACTCCCAAATCCTTTGCATGTGGCTTCTCCACATTAATTTGTGTCTCCTTAACCTTAGCAGCTAAAATCTCCTCATCCACATGTAGCCAAAGCTACCTCTCAAGGGAAACTTGCATGGTCTTCTCCTCATCGAATCTGAAATCCCTGTGAACCATTGTCATCCTACTGGTCGACAAGTACACCTGATAGTTGTGAGGTGTATCAATGTACCCCACAAATATCCCCAACCTTGTTGTCGGCTCAAGCTTCTTCCATGCATCTTTGGTCACATGGCAATATATCGATGACCCAAAATCTTGAAGTGCCAACATTTAGCCTCTTACGTGAATAAGCCTCCTTTGGTGCCTTCATCTCAAGTATCTGATGTGGGCTACGGTTCTGAACATAAACCATTGTGTTGCATTCCTCAACCCACAAGTGTAGTGGTAGGCCCTAATCATGCAACATTTCCCTCACTACCCCTACTATGCTTCTGTTCTTCCTCTCGATGACTTCATCTTGCTGAGGGTTATGGGGTGTCGTCAACTCCCATTTAATCCCTTCCGCTACACAAAAGTTCTTAAGCTCATTTGAGACATACTCACCACCGTTGTCACTTCGTAGAGCTTTAACCTTCTTGCCTGACTCTTTCTTCACAAATGCTTTGAACTCACAATACTTTGTGAAGGTTTGATCTTTCTTTTGCATGAAAAATATTCAGCATTTACGAGAATAGTCATAAACAAATATAACATAATACCTATCTTTTTCCGTGGATGTTGTCGAGAATGGTACACACACATCTGAGTGGAATCGCTCTATAATATCCTATGCTCAACTGTCTCTATTGTGAAAGGAAGACAGTGTATTTTCCCAAAGCACACCCCTTGCATGTATCAACTTGCTCAAGCATACCTTTGGGAAGACCGATAAAGATCTGTTGCAATATCTTCAAAGCCCCATGATGCAAGTGGCCCAATCACCTCTACCACAAATCGTCGACATCTCAAATTGTACCCTTTCTCCTTTTATGCTAAAAAAACACACTCCTCTACCTCTATCTTATAGAGATTCTTCCCCCGAATCCCTATATTCTTTACTTGACCCATGGCTATGTGTCAAAGGAACGCCTTTCCTTTCGAGAAGATCACATCATATCCTCTATCCTCAAGCATGGAAACAGATACCAAGTTCTTCTTTAGCCCGGGAACATACATACCATTATTCAAGGTGAGTGTAGCCCTGTTACACAACGTTTTGTCACTGTCCCTGTACTCATCGTTCCTTAATCCTGGAGGACCTCTACAATGAACCCTATATGCTTACCCTTCATGAAGAAACTCCCATTGTGTCCCTCTTCATCAGCAGACTAATTCCCTTTTGTACCATTTCCCCTGAAACTTTTGTTTTGCCCAGTTTACAGGATCAGCGCTAATGGCTTTTGTCTCCCCCGCGCCGATGTGCAGAGATTAGCACTATCCCTAGCGTCGATCAGAGCAACTGAGCTGTGTTCTAGTCGCATCAGTCCTATTATGGAAATTTTTTAAATTAGGAGCCGAAGCTTCCATCTCTAGAAGCTTCGTAACGAAATCCTGGTAAATGTTTTGGCCGAATGGGGTCAAGGATGTCAGTTTGGGCTCCTTTCCCCTATAATGATGGAAATACCTCAAGGATAAGACCTTCTCCCATGAGAAGAGGATCCATCTGTTGAGCCCTGAAACTACATCTCTCCTACACATTTTCCTAGACTTTTTTCCCCTCACCAGTACCTCATAAGCTATCAAAGATCATTGCATATTGATTCTAAAAGAGCATTTAAGTGGTTTTCTAGCTATGTTTCTATGTTTTCTATTTGAATTATGTTTTGCTCATTAGCTGCAGAATGTAGCCACTTTCCACAACTGATTCAACTTTCCGCAGTTGTTTTTGTTAAACTCTAGGTTGCAGGTGTCATCAAGCAAAACAAGGCACCTGGGCAGTTCAGGAATGATCTGAACATGGATCAGGTCCTATGGGTTTAGCCGGATTCATTAAGGAAAGCCATGGTCAACGGTGGTTAAACGAAGGAGTCCTACAACAACAGGTCTTTGTTTTTCAACACGTGAAGGGTCCGAGGCCGTTCCTAGATCCCTGGGGTCATTTTGAAAGCTATAGATTGCCTCCATGACGCAGATCCAACAAACATCTTTTGATAGATTGAATGATCTCGGAAACCATCATGCTAAACTCATGGACGCTGTCTTTTTATGTGTCCTCTGTTGAAGTTGTTCATAAGAAAACAATTATGTAATTTTCCCTATAAATAACGCATTTGCTCACACATAGAGTTATTTAGTTTTTGCTGTCATTTTGTTGTTAGTCTTTGTACTGTGCCATGAACTGGTTCTACTGCTGTAACGAGAGGATTCTTCCTCTGTTTTGCAATATAATCAAACTCTGTTTTATATGACTGTGTGAGCGTAATTCTAGGTTGATAGCGTGTTGGCCAAGGCTGTGCAGAGGGCCCCTGCTGGCTAAGGTTTTGTTTCCTTCTTTCTGTAAAGTTTTTATGTGTCATTTCTTTATTTCCATTGCACATAATTCAGAGTTATCCACCTGTGTATATTTCATTAGTTATGATATTAACATTTCATTTCTGTACATGAATTTTCAAGCATTGTAAATTGTTGCTAACGCTGATCAGTGTGTGTGTTTCAGGATAGAGTAGGCCCAAGCATTTTCATACAATTTTTGTAATAACTAGTGACTTGAGATTAGCCTCTCTGTTGACTTTTCTTTTCTTAGTTTTTTTTTTTTTAATTCCAGTTATGCTTTGATTTCAGTCTTATTCACTTGCTTTGTTAGTTAGTTTAGATGTCAAATTGCTCATATCATTTACGTTATCTCCTAAAGCCATATCTTAGACTACTTGGAGAGCTATCGGACTATGAATGATGTGATTTGATTTTAGTTTTACTTTTCTGCAATTAGATATCAATCTACTCATATCATTGATGTTATCTCCTAAAGCCATAACTTAGACTAATTGGCGAGCTATTAGACTATGAATGATGTGATTTGATTTTAGCTTTATTTTTCTGCAATTAGATATCAAATTCCTCATATCATTGACGTTATCTCCAGAGCCATAGCTTAGACTCTACTTGGCGAGCTATCAGACTATGAATGAATGATTGATTTTACTTTTATTAGTTTTGCAGTTTTTGATTTGTTTGAGTGAGTAGCTTAACTCATTTTTCTTTTTGTATTTAGATAAGCAGCAGAGATAATGATTTCATGATCAGTAGTTCATTTATTTGTTGATTTGAATAGCAGCACATTTTTCATTCTTGTTCAAGTTATTAATTTCATCACTAGTATGTTCTAAGACCTTCCTGAAGTGTCAAGTTTCTGGAATCATTATAGAGAACATAATTGCCTTAAAATCTAGAGGAATTTGTTTGTGTCGCACTTATAATTTTACTTCACCACAAATTGGCGACTCCATTGAGGATCGATCCATCTTTCTGTTTGTTTGAAGTTTCATGATTTTGTGTGAACTTTTATAGGTTCACCATTTCCCTTTAGACATGTTTGCTTTTCTTTGTTTACTGCTTTGGGGTTAAATTTCACAGTAGCAGGTCTGGTCACTATTCTTGGAATTTTTAATTTTTTCCTTGGTTTTCTTGCCCAGCGCAGTTTTTTATCTGGCAGTCGCACCGATCAACATGTCATGTTGAGAAACAGTCACGCCGACCCCCTCTTGGCACTTGTTGTCAGTTAGGCAGTCGCGCTGATGCCTGTAGATGAAGAATAGCGTTTTCCCCAAATCTTGACTAGTGTGTCTTACTCTTTGATTTTTGCCTTGTAGGTTGTTTTCACTGTGTTTCTCCTTGACTAGAAAGCTTCATTTAGCTTGGTTTGTGTGCTTGTTTGGTATAGAACACCCTTTGATGTGTTAATTTTGGCCCTGTGTGAAGTTTTTTTTTTTTTTTTTTTTTTGAATCCCTCAATCAACGCTATATTTGGCCAAACAATCGTGCCGATCAGCGCTACTTTTGGCCCAAAAGTTGCTCTGGTGATCTGATAAAGAGATCTAAGACAATTAACAAGGTATTACAGACTCATGTGCATGGATTTGTCAATGTTATTTTATGCAATGGATTGATAAGATTGCGAAATCCATAGACAATGAAGCAGTAAAGAAGATAATAGACAACACACATAAACACAACAAATTTAATAAGGAGTTCACCTAATACTTCTGGGCTACATCTCCTGGTCCAACCTTCAGTGGTGAACTCTCTATTATGTCTTCAAAATAGAGTTTTACAACAGTGAGCTCAATTTTAGCCTCACACAATAGATACAAAACAATAAGGCTTTACTTGGATCCCCCAAGTCTCTTATGAGTACACAAACTATCCTCAATAACTCTCTGTCTCTGTTGCTCTATCTCAACACTGCCTTGTGCTACTGCTTGCCTTTGTTTATATCTTCTAAGGCTTTAAAGCCAATCTGCTCTGCCTGTTCATTTCATGTTCTTGGATTTTTGTCTCCCGGCCTCTGTCCGCTCGAATCCCTCTTCTAGCGTTAAATAATCATTGTATAATGCCTTTAGGGGAGGTGGCCACCTATTCTGCAATGGATGAGTGCATCAGGCCTTTGAAATCCTTGAAATGACCATTTTTTGTTTACATAGAGAAATGCATTCAAACACAGGAAAAACCGCCAAACACTGTTCACTCGGACTTCAACTATTATGAATTCACTTTAGAACTCCTATCGGGTCTGCCTTTGTAGCGATATCACATCTCCACCGTTGATCTATGAGATCTAGATCCAATGGCTGTGGTTCATTTTGGGCGGAGCCCGACCCAAACCACTTTCTGCCTTTGGCTCGTCTGAAATACTGCTTATATCGTGATTTTATTTACATTTTTAAAATACGTAAAAACACTAAAATCCCGCAAAAATGGCTTTGGGCAGATCTGAAACATTATACAATTGCATTCACAAACCCCTTCGAGTCCGGGTTTCATCGCATCGACGCTTCACTTCGCATTTCATTTAATAAACGAGACATGCGAAAATACATTAAGAATGACATTACACGGATCTCAAATCTTATGCAACGATGTTTATATATCCATCAGATCCGATGAATTGCATCACATATATTTATATGTATAAGCCCCACTACATTGAGTTTGTCGATTGCGATATCATGATGCGACTGATCTCAATCGCATATTGCAATAACCCCGGGCCATTTAGTGAGTGCTCCATTGTGGTTTACTGGCGCGATGTTGCGATGCAACATGGGCCATCGATCTGCGCGCTTGATCGATGGTCCTTGTTGACCTCGCTGATCGTTTTCGCGTATACCATGTGGTCTCCGCCGATATCCTTCACTTGCCACTGCTGATTGTGATTTACCGATTAGATCTGGAATGTTGATCAACCAGATCTGATGGCTCCTATGCATTCACTGTTCAAGCCGCCGATAGCTTTGTTTTCATTGTTTTCTTGTGTTGTTCGCCTCCCAACAGTGTTTTCCGACGTTTCTAAGGGTTCTTCCCATGCATTTGTTTTGATCTTTTAAACGATTTTTGAAGACTTAGAGAGTTCTTGGATCCATTTTGGATCATCCAGTATCTGAGTTAAGAAAAAAACATAATTTCTCCCATTCCAGTGCCAGGGTGTCTTGACTCTCAAAGTCTCTTCTTCTGCCGAGAAGTGACTAGGATGCTTTGTTTTCAATTGAATGAGTGAAAGAGTCTCGTTTCTTCTCTTATTCCGAGTGTCTATTTTCTCTTTCCAAGCATAAATTACATTGCTTGGTTTATTGATTGAAGGATTTATGTGTTTGGTTTGTTCGATTCAGGGAAGAAGTTGCTTTTAGTTTCATTTATAATGCTTTGGATTTGATTGATGCTTGTTTGTTCAGAATTGTGAAAATTTCCATTTAAAGTGCTTTATGTGAAAGATTCATTTTGCATTTTATGAAAAGAAGAACATCATTCTAGATTACTTAATCGAAAATATTGCATTAGTAGCCTTATTCAGAAGCGAGAATTGCATCATCATAAGCATTGGAAATGAAATGAAACTTCTTATGTTGTTATAGGAAGATTAAGTGCATTTAGGAGATTTATTAGTGAAAGATTTCATTCTTTGATTATTGCATTGGTTTTGTGTTCCCTATCTCTCAATTAGTGTTAAATTTCATCAAAGACAAAGATCTCTTTTCTCATATAGCTGCAAGTAGGAATTTTGTTAGATGAAAGCAGTAGGGCCTTGCAATTGAAACCTAATTCAAGATCACCTGTTAAAATTTATTGAATTAACCTAAGGAAGCATTGAAACTTAATGCTCACATTTAGTGGTCTAGGCTAGAGACGTGTTCCGACGTCTTTAAACCTAGCAGTTGTTGTTTGCTTCGGCATTAGACAACGCTAGTACGGACTTGTGCTCCTCGTACTTTCACATATATAAAGGGAGACCCCACTAGGTCTGCAATCCTTTATCTATAAGAAGCCGAGTCTACCGCCTTGTAAGCATAATACACCGAACATAACATTCAGGGAGATTGCCTTTGCGTACTTCTCGATTCGCCGGGAGGTATTCTGCAGTTCATGATTACTTGGTAAGCCTTTATGCCTAGATCATCCTAAGTGGTCATTTGATATTTTTGACTCTTTAAACTTAAAAGATCATTGAAGCACTTGTCCTTTCGAGCTCGTTAATTCCGAAAGCAACTAGAGTCACCTTTTTCCTTTTCTTGACTCTTAAAACATGAAAAGGCAAAGTTTTGTTTCGGTGTTCTAAAATTAACTTCCCACGAAATATTCTTGGTTAAAGTTATATTCCTTAATGATTCTTTAGGGTCGATTCCAATGGAAACATTCCCAGAGTCTACCAGTCAAGGCTTCCACTTGGATGGGAATCCTAGTCCTTTTCCTTCTTTTGGAAATGTTGGTGCTCCTTATATAGCAACGTTGTCCCTCCCCGGGTTAACCATTGGTTTACGTGTCTGGTTATTTTCGACTTTGGTGGTCCTGAGTGTCCCAACTCCTGCCCCGAAATATCCTTCATTCGAGTCACATCATGATGATTCTAAGGTTGACCCCTCGCCTTCTTCCCCCATTTCTTCACCCTCCTCTTCTACTTCGCTTGGTGAAAGTTTGAAATCCAGTAACCAGGAGGCTAAGAAGAAGAAGAAGAAGACGAAGAAGAAGAATTCAGATAAGCGAGAGGCCAACTATGTGGTTGTTACTCCAAATGCGCCTCCTGTAGACAAACCTTCTGATCTTCCACGAAAGGTTAGATTCCCTTGCAAGCTGCGTAAGGGTGACCATATCCTTCGAGATTGTCTTGGCATCCCCATAGTCTTAGAGATATGGTTTCAAGATCTAGATCGACCATCCCCATAGACCTCTAGAGATCATGTTGATGTTGCACCTTTAGTTAGCGATGGTAAGAAGAAAGGGAAGATTAGATACCCCTATAGGTTATGTGAAGGAGAGCATCTTCTTCACCTTTGTCCTTTTATGGATAAAGCTTCCAAAGTTTTGGAAAACCTTGCATCTCCTCAACCCCAACTTCCTATTGGTTATCAGAGGATTTCTTCTGAAACTCTCCAAGTTGGTAAAGAGATTAACTTAGATTCATCTACTACCCATCCTGTTTTTCCTGAGCGAGACTCTCTTATGTCTATTCCTGACCAACCATTGGCCGAAAAGAGTGTCGACTTGGTTCCGCCACTAGTTGCTCACTCTGTTTCGGGAGAGAGTGGTGATCATACTGCTCATGTTCTACTCGTCTCCTCAGATTCTCATGAATTGAAGCGTGACTTTCCCATCCTGGTTGTTCAAGAGAGTCCTTCTCCTATTCGTGTACAACATTGGGGAAATCATATGATACCCCCGCTAAGTAGTTTTGTCATCTCTTTTGATTGGGGTCCATTGACTGCTTTCTGCCTCCCATCTTATGTTCCTTTCAAGATTATAGTACAAGCCTATCACATGGTAGTACATGGCACTATATTAGATGAAGCCACGTCTGTTAGCATCATGTCTTCTACTACTTGGCAAGTTTTGGGTTCCCCATAGCTTGTGCCTGTCACTCAGAATCTGTTGGCTTTCAACAGAGGAACCAGACAACCCTTGGGAGTCCTTCCGAAGTTCCCTATTACTTTGGGAGGGAAGACCGTCTATATAGACATGATGGTAGTCCAAGGTCCCTTAGATTTCAATCTTCTCCTTGGACATGACTATGTTTATGTCATGGGAGCTCTTGTTTCTTCGCTTTTTCATGTGGTTTGTTTTCTGCACGAAGGGAGAATTGTGACTGTTGATCAATTGTCCTTCATTGGTCACCAAGCACCTCCTTTGCAACCATCATCCCCTATCAGCTCTTGCTTGCAAGCAGTACCTTCCCCGCCACAGGTCAATTATTTGGCTACCCGTTCCGTCTTTGCGCTCGATGATGATCACACAGATGGTATAGTACATTATGTATTAGGGGCATTGGAACCTGATCTGTCTATGGTACCAATTGACATGTATTCCTCCCATAACGTGGTTTTTCCATCTAGTGAATACCTCGTATGGTTCATGAATAGGGTCGTGAGGATGGTTCTAGGTCTTTTGTCAACCTTGTTAAAAAATGAAACGAGGAGTCACGAGGATAGTTCTTTTTCTGTGTCAACCTCGTTAAAAAATGAAATAGTGTAGTGGGGATAGTTCCTGGTCTTGTGTCAACCTCATTAAAAATATGAAACAAGGAGTCATGAGGATAGTTCTTTGTCTTGTGTCAAGCTCGTTAAAAAATGAAACAATGGTCTCGAGGATAGTTCTTTCAATGTGTCAACCTTGTTAAAAAATGAAACACCTCCCTTTTCTAAATTGAATCTTTGATTAAGATCTCATAAAATCCTTTTCGAGTCTTTCCTCAATCTCGAAAGTGAACCTTCATTCCATCCACCTAGCTAAATGAAATGAAGCTTGGGGGGCATGTACCTCATCTGAGTCATTATGTTGGGGGCATGCGAACTTATCTCAAGCATAGTTTTTCGTTTCAAGCTTACATAAACATGAAACCAAATCCAAGCAGAGTTCTCCATGCCCAATTTACATCTCGTGATTGCTTTTTTCATCAATTGATTTCTTCTGGATGAGCCTTGGTTGTTTCATTCCATCGCCACCATCTCTTTGGCCGATTATATGGTTTCACTTGGTTGTTTTTCCTTTCTTGCGGGACTGCAACTATGAGTGGTTTTATTAGCCAACCCTCTTGACCATTAAATATTTTGAGCAGTTCCACCATTACCGGAACCAGTTGCTACGCTTTATACCACTCGTTCCTCCAGGATGAGTCACCTTTCAGCTCTTTTGTCAACTCGTTAAGATCATATGAAAACATTGTCAAGTATTTTTCCCTTTTGATTCGTAAAAGAGAATAAAATGGGGGGTCCTCTTTCAATCTCTTTTTCAAACCTTTAAACACAAAAATATTGTTGAGGTCTTGTCATTTTGAACTTGTTAATGGATGCAAAATGTTGTGCACCGAGTATAATTTGACCCCTTTTTTCAGACTGGGAGGCACTATTTATGAAAAAGGTACTCCTTAACTAAAAGGGTCAAGCGGTTCTCTCAAGTATCGTTTTCTACCTTTTCGAGCTCAAGAGACACAAACGTACGAAAAGGGACCATGTGGAGTTTTCTTTTACGTGCCTTTTTCAAACTCTCTAAACACGAAAAATATACCAAGTTACACCTTTGTCGGACTTGTTAAACTATTAAACGACATCAGATTCATGACTATGACAAACATGAGCTTCTCCTTCCTAGGGCTCATTAAACTTACTAGGTCATATTCATCCGAAGGATGAACTTACAATGCAAGCATATGCTATCCCCTTCAAGCTTGAGATTGAAAAATAATTGGGGTACCTGCTAGAAATGGTGTGAGAAAATTTGGAAATCAATCAGTTGTGTCGGTAGCTCACTCTTGAACATGACACTTTCTGCTTCATGTCGAGTTGGGATATCCTCCTTTGTATTTTTGACCTTCTTGGGTTGGGCCATTCATTTTTGCCTTCCATTTGATCTATGCCATGTCATCATGACCACCGATCCTATGGATCCAAAAGTTGCCAAACTTCCAAGATGTGTCACCGATATGTTCAAGAGTTGTTCTTCTGTAGTTACATTTGCCTCTGATTCTCTGTATCATCCAAAATCATTTTGCATCCTTCCATCTCGTGTCGATTATGTGGGATACATTATGGTCCTCCTTCAACACGGTTGCTTCCTGTCGACTTCAACTCATTATCCGGGAAGTTGACTGAGAGACTCCTTTCCAGTACCTTAGAGCTTGCATGCGCTAATGGCAAGTTCTTCACACTCGATGACAAGTTCACATAATTGGATTTCGATCGAGTGATTTCACGAGTGTTCGACTTCAGTTCCTCTATTCACATTTTGTGGATTGCGGTGATCGTACCTTGAGGATCATTGTCATTATTGGTGGTTTCTCTCACGCTTGTTAACAATTTACATCAGTAACTGGTAATCAAGTGACTTTCTAGCATGTTCGACGTCAACACATCTATTCACATGTTAGAATTTGTACTTTGATCGGGTTGTGTTGGAGCGAAAGACCCTGGACTCGGATAAAAAAAGTCTAGGTTGCGAAGTGATGTGATATGGTTATGTTGATATACATGTCTCTTTCAGATGGATGGCTGTGACCATACCATTAGTTATCAGATGTGATCCTTCTCATTATTGGATGATTGCAACCATACCTTGGTTTCATTACGATCCTCTTTGACGGATGGCTACACCCATACCTCGATCCATTTACATGATCATTCTATGGATGGTTGTGCCCATGCCATGATTCATATATAATTTGATAGAATTTTCATTTATGTATATGTATCTATACTTGCTTGCAGGTTTTGCGATAGCAGACTATGGTTCCTCGCATTGATTCATAAAGCACTTTATCCCTCACTCTAGTTCAGCCTTCACGCTTTATAAGGCATCTGTTACATAACATTTTGTCACTATCCTTGTCCTCCCCATTCCTTGATCCTGGAGGACCTCTACAGTGAACCCCGCATGCTTTCCCTTCACAAATAAACTCCCATTGTGTCCCTCTTCATGAGCGAATCAATTCCCTTTTGCGCCTTTTCCCTTGAAACTTCTGTTTTTCCCAGTTTACAAGACCGACGCTAATGGCCTTTATCTCCCCCGTGTCGATGTGCAAAGATTAGCGTTATCCCTAGTGCCGACCGGAGTGACTGAGCTGTGTTCCAATTGCAGCGGTCCTGTTATGGAAAGTTTTTTAAATTAAGAGTCGAAGCTTCCAGCTCTAGAAGCTTCATAACAAAAGTCTGGTAAATGGTTTGGCCGGATGGGGCTGAGGATGTCATTTTGGGCTCCTTTCCCTTATAATGATGGAACTACCTCAAGGGATCAGACCCTCTCCCATAAGAAGAGGATCCATCTCCCATCCGTTCATCCTATATAAACCTCCCCTTTTCCCAAGCACAAGCTAGTGTTAGTGTTGGAGTGTTAATGCTAGTGTGCTAGTGCTATTTTGGTTTGGAGTAAAAAACAAGCTATTCATAGTTGTAGCTCTCTAGTTGTGTGAGGGAGAAGTTTGATTTGGTTTGGAGTGAAGCTTAAAGGGAAGAGCCTTAAAACTATTGTTGTTGAGGTCATCATGGAATGCTAGTAGAAGTGTGTGAGAACTTGGTCTTGTCATAGGAGAATGGCAACGTCAAGACAATGGCTTTAATCTCTTCTTGATTCAATATATATACAACTATCGATTGATTTCCTAGATGTTTTATCATCCTACATATTCATGGCTTAATATTTCTTGACTTGTTAAGTAGGTTGAATTACAATTTGTCTATTATCATGGTTGTTGTTTGTTGTTGTTTACTTGTTTTAGGTGCTTGAAGAAGGAAGCGAGAGATAGTTGGAGCGAGCAAGCAAGGACATCATCAAACAGGATAAGTGTACTAAGAGGTAGGCCCTCTTAATTAGTTCTAACCTAAGGAAATTTTCCATAGAATGTATCTGTTGTGGATAGACACATTATCGAGATAAAGGAATTTGTTTGTGTCCACACTTATAATTTTAATTCACCACAAATTCCAGGTTGCGAAGTGATGTGACATGATTATGTTGATATGCATGTCTCTTTCAGATGGATGGCTATGACCATACCATGAGTTGTCATATGTGATCCTACTCATTATTGGATGGCTGCGACCATACCTTTCTTTTATTATGATCCTCTTTGATGGATGGCTACGTCCATACCTGGATGCATTTACATGATCATTCTCTAGACAGTTGCATCCATGCCACGATTCGTGTATCATTTGGTGGAGTTCTCAGTTATGTATATGTATTTGTACTTGATTGCAGGTTTTTCAATAGTAGGCTATGATTCCTTGCACTGATTCATAAAGTGTTTCATCCCTCACTCTAGCTTGGCCTTCACGCTTTAGGGGGCATCTGTTACACAACATTTCGTCACTGTCCCTTTATTCCTCGTTCCTTGATCCTGGAGGACTTCTACATTGAACCCTATATGCTTACCCTTTATGAAGAAACTCCCATTGTGTCCCTCTCCATGAGTAGATCAATTCCCTTTTGCACCATTTCCCCTGAAAGTTTTGTTTTGCCCAGTTTACAAGACCGACACTAATGGCCTTTGTCTCCCCCTCGCCGATGTGCAGAGATTAGCACTATCTCTAGCACCTACCAGAGCGACTGAGCTATGTTCCAGTCGTGTCGGTCTTGTTATGGAAAGTTTTTAAATTAGGAGCCGAAGCTTCCAGCTCTGGAAGCTTCATAATGAAAATCTGGTAAATGGTTTGGTTGGATGGGGTTGAGGATGTCAGTTTGGGCTCCTTTCCCCTATAATGATGGAACTACCTCAAGGGATAAGACCTTCTCCCATGAGAAGAGGATCCATCTCCCATCCATTCATCTTATATAAACCTCCCTTCTTCCCAAGCGCAAGCTAGTATTAGTGTTGGAGTGTTACTGTTGGTGTGCTAGTGGTATTTTGGTTTGGAGTAAACAAGAAGCTATTCATAATTGTAGCTATCTAGTTGCGTGAGGGATAAGTGTGATTTGGTTTAGAGTGAAGCCTAAAGGGAAGAATCTTAAAACTATTATTGATTGAGACCATCATGGAATGCTAGCAGAAGTGTGTGGGAACCTGGTCTTGTCAGAGGAGAACCACAACGTCAAGGCAATGGTTGTAATATCTCTTTGATACCAATATATATGCAACTATCGATTGATTTCCTACATGTTTTTTCATCTTACATATTCATGGCTTAATGTTTCTTGACTTGTTAAGTAGGTTGAATTACAATTTGTCTATTATCACGGTTGTAATGTGCTGTTGTTTACTTGTTTCAAGTGCTTGAAGAAGGAAGCGAGAGATAGATCGAGCGAGAAAGCAAGGACATCATCAAACATGATAAGCATACTAAGAGGTAGGCCCTATTAATTGGTTCTAACCTACGGAAATCTTCCATAGAATGTATCTGTTGTGGCTAGATCCATTATCGGGCTAGAGGAATTTGTTTATGTTCGCACTTATAATTTTACTTCACCACAAGCCCCATGCTCCCTCTGAAAAGTAATCATGCCTAATATAGTAACACTATACTTCTCGTCGTCACCCATCTCAATATGCATCTAGAGATCTTTCTCCTCCAAGTCACTGAATAACTCTTTGTCACCAGTCATGTGGAATGAATCTCCACTGTTTAAGTACCATACACTTCCTATCATTGATGACACCATGCATGCAATGAGGGAAAAGTTCAATTTTAATTGAGAGGCCAAAGCCTCACCCATCGCTTCTTGAGTGGACAATTTGTAGCAAAATGGCCAAACTAGTGATAATGAAAGCACTTAACTTTCATCATGTCTTTCTTCTTACCTCCATGATAAGAATCCAATTTGGAATGAGAAGATTTCCCTTTCCCCTTCTTTGCCTTAATCCTAAGGCATAGTTCTCTTCATCATTAGTCTTTGATGAAGAGCCATCCTTGGTGTTCCTCCTAATCTCCTCCTATAACAAATATGACCGCAGTCGTTCCCAATTTGGCAACTTTTCCCGACCATTGACAGAGTCCTGATAACTATGCCAACTCTTTAGGAATCCTAGAAGAGAAAGACTCACCATATCATCCTCGGCAACCATGATTCCAACACTTCCAAGTTCATCACGAAGCTGAGTGAGCTTGGTCAACTATTTTGGAATCGTCTCGCCTTTCTCCATTTTGATTTTTCGAAGTTTGTCCTTCTGTGCCAATTTCCTTTGGTCATTGTTGTTCTGATACAAGTTCACCAATGTTTTCCATAGAGCATACAAAGTTTCCTTGCCATGTAGACTCGAGATAATGTGGTCTTGAACTCCCTCAAGGATTATCCGCCTCACCTTTGCCACACACTTTTTCCATTCAACCAAATTTTGTGCATCTGATGCTACTACCTTAGGAGTTTCTTGATCAACGAATTCTTTCAAGCCATTATCCTTTAGCACAATCTCTATTCTATCCCTCTAGGCTATAAAATTAGGGCTGCCTTCCAAGGCATACTCAAGCCGCAAACCATAGAACTCCATCTGTCGTTCCTGAAGTATGTATTGCAAATTAGAATTTCACCTGTAACCCAAAACTCAAAACTTCGAAATCTCCTCTAGTATATTGTTCTCAGCTCTGATACATGTAGAAAATCCTGTATATTCACAAGATTATGCAATTTACTAAAGCACAGGACAATAATCTACTTATACTTTCAACCAGAGGAAGCCAATAGATTGATGAAAACAATATGAATAAGAAGAAGATAAATCAATGGCACATAACACAAGATGTATCTGGGGAAAGCCACTGCTCAAAACCTCGCTATCTGTATTCATATATCAGAAATATGAGTGAAGATACAAAGCTTGTACTCACTAGAACAATTCGGCACAAGTATGCTCAACTCTCTCAACTACAAGCTATCTCTTGGCCAACACTTAGGAAATTCTGTAGCTCTCCAAACCCCTAAGCTCTTGCGTAATTGCTAGGATGAATAACACGTATTTAAAGGGAATTCATGCTTCCAAAATTGCGATTCCAAACATAGGATCAATCTCTGATGCATGCATCATATTTACACTCCAGTAAATAATACAACTAATAGTACATTGTCCTTGCACTCTAGTCTCAGTTGGGTCTTTCTCTAAACTAACATGCATGAGTTTCTCATGAGGGAATCTTTAGTTAACTAGAGTAGCACTAATGGATGCAATAGTGCACCAATTGACTGTTAGTCCTCTATTAGTTCCTCAAATAGTTTGGAACTAATTTAACTGAACTTAACTCAGTAAACTAAGTGATCTAATTTCCAACTCAATTAAACTCATATTGGACACCTAAAACTTAGGGAGAACATATACATGATTATAGAAAGACTTCCAACTCGAAATTGCTAAGCTAATTAAGATAATTAAACTTAATTAACTACTTACAAGTTGCTATGAGAATAGAATTTGATTTTTAATTCTCAGTTTAATTCAAGGACAAATTAAACTGGAATTTCTTGTTGCCATTTCTCAACAGATTCTCGTGTTTTGGTTTTGGGAATTGCTTGATTAACCAAGATAAAAAGAAGAACATATGAAAGATAATAATAATTAAGGAAATCACAAGTAATTATCAATAAGAGAAAATATTTATGCCTTTTCGATTTTCCAACATGGTATTAGAGCTAAGGTGAACAAGAAAGAAAAGGAAGCCTAAAGATCTACTGAAAGGAGAATAAGGAGTCTTAATAAGTTGAATAAGGGTCATCAAGAAAAGGGATTATATAAGGGGATAAGCCTACTATTTACAAGAATTGTGTATATCTCAATGAAGGGAGAAAACAAACTAGAAGGAGCCTCCAACTATAGGGCATGGAAAAAGAGGATAGATCTCATCCTCGAAATAATAAAGTTTTGGTTCTAGTTCGAGGAAATTTCAAAAATGCCATAGATGAATCAAGTGAAGGAGAGAAAATAAAGTTCAAAGAAATCGAAATATTGGCCATAAACCTAATAGTGAATGCAGTAAAGGACAACCTCATTCCATATATATCCAACATAAATTCTGTTGAAGAAATGTATGAGGCTCTATCAAAATTATTCACAATCAAGAACATTGGTCAAATCGAAAGACTCAAGAATGAATTAAGAACTATAAAGATGACAAAAGACGATATTGTGGCATCCCTCTTTATAAGGATATCTAGAATCAGAGATGAACTTCAAGCAGTAGATGAGATTGTACTAGAAAAGGAGCTTGTGATTACTACCCTTATAGGAATACCAACATCTTGGAGTGCCTCTGCATCAGGAATGAATAGTTGGAAGGATACTCCAACATTTGAACAAATGTGGAATGCATGTAGTCAAGAAGAATCCAAAATATCCTTAGTAAGCAACAAGAAGGAGGATGGAGAGGAGAACATCTCAAATTCCTATTCCACTCATCAAAAGAAGGGAACCTTCAAGAAGTACAAAGGACCAAAGAACAAGGTTTACCTATCCAAGATCGAGTGTTTTAATTGCCATAAGATGGGTCATTATAAAATCCATTGTCCTAAGAATCCAAGGAATAAAAGGAGAGATAGGAATCAAGAAAATATTGTCAATAAAACTCCACCTAAGAAGAAAAAGGTTGAAGAATCGGAAGTCAAGTACTTACACTACTAAGTCATCTCTCTCTTATCCCTCTTAGTCTTTTGTTTAAGTTTTGAATTATTTTTCTTTTATGTTTTAGAGTTTGCATGTCTAACATGCCTTATTAGAACATTGTTGATAAGTTGTAGGTTGCCCTCAAAATTGGATTAAGAGGGAGCCTTCACCAATTTACCAAAGATAAGTATCTTACTCCTTGTATTATCTTTTATGTTTAGTTTCCTCTTTGTTGTAGCGGCTACAACCACCCTCCAAAATTTTGGCATGCACCCAAATTCAGAGTCTCCCTTGAGAGTTTCACTTGATGGTTGCATAGACTTGGGTTCACTCCGTGAGTTCTTGCACACACACCTTGCTTGTTCATTCCACCCAAGATTTTGCATGTTGATGCCAATGTCTTGCTTGCGACAATGTTTTGGCCATGCTCAAGGTTTTCGCTTCATGTGTACATGTTATGTTCGCTATGAAAACATCTATCGCACTCACACATGGAGTCACATTCACTATCACGCAAGCGTCGTCACAATTGATCAATGATCAATCACGAGTGTCATGCTTGTCTCTTGCACTGTCAGTCAATCATTTTGTACATGTGTGTCTAGTTGGTTTGAGTCGCCTCATCGTCAAGTCATGTTGTTTGTGTTTGAAAGATCACATTTGCATCTTTCACTCGTTCACATACTTAGTCATTTTGCTAAAGTTATGATGACTAGAATCCCCTCTGACAGTCGGATCATCACCCCGCCATCGACTTGATCGACTATCACCTAGAACAATGTAGAAGCACCAATAAAGTCTTTTCAAGTTGCGCTTCTCACAAGAAATTCACTCAACCTTCATGCTCACCACCCAGAGAGTCGAACCTTGTAGCCACCTTGGGACTGAATCTCCTCAAAAGTTACGCAGAGGTTGCTGACCTTGCATGTTCTGCTGACTGAAGAATTGCATAGACAGGCCAGACAGACACCCAGTGCCCGTCCCTGTCTCCCTCAGAAAATTGCACAGTTTTCCCAGTTAATCCTCCCGACAATCGACTAATTGCTCATCTAGAAAATTGCGCAGTTTTCATGAGCAGGTCTTCTGCTACCTAGCAGTTCGTTCAACTTCAAAATTGCCGAGAGATGATCAGTAGGCCGGCCTCCCAGCCTCAGTGCAGTTTCTCTTTCCAGCAGCTCCCAGTAGCACACTGATAGTTCCCTCTAGGAATTGTGTAGTTTCTCCTACCAAGCTCCTAGAAATTGACTGCTATTTCCCTTTGGGATTTAAGTAGTTTCTGCTGCCAGTGACCCAATAGCCAGCTACCAGTTCCCTCCAGGAATTGTGCAGTTTTGGCTGCCATGCTCCCAGCCAATTCCTCCAAAAAAATACACAATTTATGCTTGTTGATCCTCCATGCAGCCCAACCTATTCCTCTAGAAAATTGCACAAATTTTGCTATCAAGCCCTTGCTGCCTGCTCATTCTGAAAAATGCATAAATTTTGTTTGCCTTGCCTTCCTACAGCTTGGACTGTCCCTCCAAAAATTTGCACAATTTTTCCTTCTAGCCGAGCCAGATAGTGTAGACAGTCACTGTCGACTTGGATTTCCCATCTTCATCACCCTGTGACCCTTGTGCAATTTTCATCAGCAGTGCCCGAAGCCATCATCCTACCTCGCAACCTTGCTACCGCTCTCGGTCACTTGCATCTGAAATGATCATGTGTCATGGTAGACTAAGAGGTTTTTGGATTTGATGTCATCTCGTCATGAGTGACTGCAAGTATAGGTACACCAACAAACATGGCGCAACAACAAATGGGATGAATGAAGGGAGCACATGTAGGAGGACAAGTTCACCAATGGACGAATGAACAATGCATGCAAAGGGATGTGCTCACGAACGAATGATTATGAAAAGATGTGTTTGCGGACAAATTGACGAGCACACATGTAAGATGTGCTCATGGATGGACAAACGAACGAACAAGCACCTTTCACGAATAGATGAACCTATCAAGTCTTCCAACATACAAGCAAGGAGCAACGCGCCGAAGCAACATCAAGTGAATCAATGACCATCGAAGACTCTATGCACTTTTCCATGCGGAGATGAAGCTGTGACACACCATGAAGACATCCATCACCCAGAAACACTACAGCCCGACATGCACACCAATAGCAGTACAAATATACCAAAATTGTCATGTCGAGTCATGTTGTCCACATCTCCACTGTGGGCCAAGTTGTCAAATTAATGTAATGTAATGTGGAAGTCCAAGAGACCCACTTGTTGTACAAAGAATCATGTAAAGTTGAAAAGTCATGGAAGTCAAGCAATCACGAGGGAAATTGAACAACTACAAGGGTCAGTTTCACCCTTGGCTATAAAGATGCCCTCATTTGTGCATGCAAAGAACTTTTTCACCTCAGCTCCTCCCACATAGCCAAGCGAGTCTGTAATCTTTTATTTGAGGAGTAAGTAGTGGCTCCAACGCCCCGCACACCGTGTTAGTGATGTATGGTGTAACAATGTGTCTTAGAACTTTCACTTAATTCAGAAGCCTTCTAACAGGCCAACACATTTTCTCACATGTATTGTAATTATTGTAAGACTAATCTTGAACACTTGTAAAGAATGTTGCTTTAACCTATGTTGAACACTTGAACTTATTTCACTTGTTGTAATGCATAATATGTTAATGAAAATGTGTTGTGCATGTTGTTAACGTTGTATCACCTGTGGTGGATATCTCCCTGAACATCAGACATACACTTCACATAAAACTTGTTGTAACAACCATTGCACTCATGCAGACTCATCTTCTGAGTGTTGTACGTGTTATTTTCCCTTATGTGTTGTGATTGTCGCATCTATGTGGACTACTCCTCTGGAAGCTGTGCATGTCCTATTGTGTTGTGTGTTCCTAGAAGAGTTGGAGCTTCCTCCCAACTGACTTGGGGCTCACTCTCACCCTCTCCCTTTACAGTGAAAGAACCATTGACACAAGTAACACTAGAAATCACCAGGCACGCAGACTCACTTCTCAAAGACAAAGCAGACCACTCTCCTGTTTTGACAAGCAAGAGTTGAGGCAAATCCTTAAGATAATGGCAATCAGGCCATGGTGCTGGATGGGACTTCCACACCAATGGTGTGAGGTCTAGTTGGGACTTCATACTAGGGTGATCCCCTAAATGTTGGCGGGTCTAGCACCATCAACATTTCTGGCACAAGAAGGAGGGCATCTAGTTGTATATGGATGAACATCCTCTCACACTCATTCATCAACCATCTGGTTAAGGTAGAAACTCGTACTCCCTCTCACCTACGTGCGAATCTACAATTGATTACTCCTCACTGCCCAGGATTGAACACGAGATTTCATATCAACACCTTCGCTCCATTCTTCCAATCACTCGCTAAATCGTGAAAGTAGTCAAAATAATCCCAGGCATACAACATCTTCCATATGCATCAAGACAGCCAAATCCCACTCCCACAAGAGTTGTTGTATCATCAGTGGAAGAAGAAGTCCTTGCCACACTTGAAGGTTTGGTAGAAGATATTAAAGATGGGGAGGAACCTCTAGTCTTTCAGCAAGGAGAACAAACCACTCTTGTGATCTTGGGATCAGACTCTAGTACAGGAGGCAGAGGGGAATGCAATAGAGGAGGAGAAGGTGGAGACGAACAGACAGACTCAGAGCCAGAGCCATCAGATTCTAAAAGAGAGGAGGAGGATGAAGAAGAAGAAGAGATGGCTGACCCAAACCTTGAATAGATGACTCAGTGACCATTGGCTCTCCCGACTATTCTGTATAAGATGTCAAAGCGAGCGGAGAGAGTGAACATCAAATTTGACCTTGACAGTACAGTGAAGGCAAAAGATCACTTGGACAAATTCTACCTGGAGATGCAGACCCTTGAGGTATGGTATGATGATGTAGGATGTAGATTATTTCCATGTACCACAACCTCCCGCTGAAATCCATACAAAACTGGGGTGCATTCAAATACATGTTCCTTAAGAAGTTTGCTAATGATAAGACCCCAACCATGCTACTCAAAGAATTGGGAAGATTGAAGATGGAGGGAAAAGAAAAAGTGAATGACTTCAATCAAATGTTTACACGCATGTTGAACAAATTTGCAGCAAACATCAAACCTCATGACTCCATCACTATTGATTACTGCACGTCCGCGCTGCCGACTAGCATTGCGCAATTCGTTAAGTGAGCTGTGAAACCAACACTCTTAGAAAACTATGAAGAGGCTATTATTGTTGAGAAAGACCTGCACACAATTGGAGTCATCAAGGATGACGAAATAGCAAAGGACTACAAATATGCGAGTAGGAAGTCCCAAGCAATGGCTAGTAAGGCTAGAGACAAGGAAGCAATTGACATT
Organism: Pinus taeda; assembly: GCA_000404065.3. Classification (NCBI taxonomy): domain Eukaryota; kingdom Viridiplantae; phylum Streptophyta; class Pinopsida; order Pinales; family Pinaceae; genus Pinus; species Pinus taeda. Next base: position 71,129 of record APFE030261833.1, read on the forward strand.
GAAAGCCTCACTTGCCTCATCAAGAACTTGACCATAGAAGTGTCTGAGCTCAAAAAATGGAAAACAAACACATTTGAAAACAACCATCTGCCCAAACAGAGACAGGTAAGTAGCTCATCAAGCAAGAACTGGCTCACTTCAAAAACTGCGCAGAAATCTGTGTTCCAACTCGAACAATGCACAGATCCTAAGTTATGTTCCTTCCACGAAGAACATCATCCCGAGAACTCTTGTTTAGACTAGAATTGAGTCATTAGCTTTGTCTGTAGTCATACACTCGATGCGGAAAGCAACATGCAAGAGCAGCTAGAAGACACTGATGATGATGAAGAGGTTGCATCTGATGAAGCATTAAGTTCTGGGGATGTGGTGAACGTGTCAGTGCTCGCAAGTAATGTCGAAGACGAACACCGAGAAGCATCCCCAAAAGTAAACCGATCGTTATAATCTTAGGAGTAAAGGGGCTCCCCTTACACTTGGGGAAGCACAAGAAAAGGTGAGGCTGTTGTTGAGGAAGGCTGACCCACCACCTGCCCCAAAGGAGAAAACACAGAACAAATCTAGGAAGACAATGACGGATAAGAGTACCTCCATGAGAAGCAAACTATATAAGACTCCACCAGATAACACGAACATCAATCCTATGCCAGAAACCTTGGTGAGCCTACCTCCTCTGGACTACAACATTGTGGATGACATGAAGAAAACTCAGGCGAACATTAGTTTGTTCGAGTTATCTGAGATCCAGAGTTAGTGAGACATCCTGTTGCATGCATTGGGATAGATAGAAACGGATAGTGCAACCCCTACTAGCAAGGGAACAAGCACACCTCCTGGATCACTGTCTACTGTGCTCAACACACTCCAAATGGAAGAAGAAAACTCATGTTGCCCTCCATTCCTACTTTCATTTGAAGCTTTTAACTACAATGTTCACAACTATTTGGTTGATTCTAGTGCAACAACCAACGTCATTTTGCTCTCCATTGCTAAGAAGATCAACACGCAATGGAGGGAGACATCCACATGAATCATCCAACTTGATCGAACATCGGTACCATCCATTGGTGAACTGCGAGACATGACCATTTGACTATCTCATGACAGTCAAGTCCACCAATGCATCAATATAGTTGTTGTGGACATACCAGAAGCATATGGTCTGCTACTTAGCAGAGACTGGTCCAAAAAGCTAGACGGTTATTTTGCTATAGAGTGGTCTTACATGTGGCTTCCATACAAGAAAAATATAACCAAATTCAGGTGTCATCCGAGAGGTAGATGAAGTACAATGTCACTCCCCTTAATGACGAGAATGAACCATTGGCCTTCGCAAAACTCATGTTTGGCAATTGCCTCTTGGAGACAACATTAGAGTCTTATCTTGCATGGCCAACTCCAACCCCACCAAACACACAGTTGGGACTCCTTCCTTGCCTAACTGATGGTAATGAAACTTGAACACTTCATTGTACCAATAGTAGCAGTAGTACAAGCATGTCAAATGGTCCGTGTATAAACATGATGTGGGCCATGGATTTTGATGAATCAAAGACACATGATGAATCAAAGACACATGATGGCTCAAGGACTGGGTATATCTTAGTCGCCCAAAACAACATAAAATACATTATTTCAAGCTACTTGAAGTTCGAATGCACAAACAACATCGTTGGGCATGAAGCACTCGTGTTGCACTTACAAAGGACTGTCAGCCTCAACGCGGTCACACTCAAAGTGATACTACACTCTGCAAAAAATTTTGATACTTTCAAGGACATAACAATTGATGAAGGTAAGCACGAGAAGCCTATGAAAACTATAGCTGAGGGCAAGAAAGGCAATCCCATCCCCAATAGGTTGGTTTCTCTCAACAAGCTATATGATTTGCAGAACTTTGGTAAAGGGCCAAGAAACAACAAAACACACAAGTCCACCACTACAAACGAACATAGCAATCTGGGGATCAATCATGAACCGAAGATCGTCAGTCTCGATACAATCTGTATGCCGCAACGGCGGTGAGATTTTGATTGCCTAATCAAACAATACTGGGATGTGTCCACATGGATAGATGACGACCTGAGTACATACAACACACAAATAACCCAACACGAGATTCCAGGTAAATGAGGAGCCAAACCATTGCAACAAAATTCAGGTAAAACACATATGTCATTTGAACTCCTTATACAGAAAGAATTGACCAAGTTGTTGGATGTTTGGGTTACTTACAAAGTTTGTCACCATACTTGGGTTTCTCATTTAAGTTATGCATGTAAGAAATCCGGGGAAATTAGCTTATGCATCGATTTCAGAACCTTGAACCGCTTTCGAAATAAAAACAACTACCCCGTGACATCATCAGCGCCTATGTTGCACCCAATATCTGAAGCATCAATATCATCTTCACCTAAAGGTATTTTGGGATACTTCTAGATTCCGGTAGCAGAACATGATAGAATTGCACTGGTCCATGAGAAATTTGGCATACACACATGTCTGCAATCACTTGACGGGAGGGTTGACAACCTTCCTGCCAATGGATAAGATCTCAAGCATTACTTTTAGTAGGCCAGGCTGTGCCCGTGCCATGTACACAGTCTACTTGCTTCTTTTTGTTTTTCCCTTGTTGCTTTGCTTATTATCTTTGTTTTCACTTTGTTTGCTTTCCTTACTATTTTTTTTTTATGTTTGTTTTGTTTCCTCAGTATATTACTATTTTTTTTCTTCTTCGGAAATAAGTGCTGCCAACTACTACGTTCTGGATTTTGAAAAGAGTATGTGGCTGAAATTTGAAGAGACTTGTGACACTACAACACTTGGCCAATCTTGTGTCCGCCTTCTCTATGCTTGGTTATAACCTTTGGCCAATGAAGTCTTGAAGGAAAATACGAACCGTCTGCAAAGGAAGTTTTGGTCCAATCGTGAACTTGTGTCCACACTGGGAATCCCCATGCCTATACTCAACCTTCTACTATGTGTGTTCAAGCTCTTCCAACTAGTAGAAATGAAGAAGGAGAAAATCTAAATGAGCAAACCTATGTCAGAGGTCTTACATGCTTCTTTGAAGGAACAACCTCTTCTGCTCTCAATAAGTTGGGATCCCTCTTTCGCCCCAAAAATAAATAAGTGCCTATGCACATTCCTCTTGAAGAATACAAAGGTGAAAGAAGAGAAAGGATTCCTACGCAAAGAGGTGAAGCCTCCAATTGTGCTAGGGTATTATCCAAGCCTGTTGGCAGCAAATCAACACCAGAGATAAAACTTATACTTTGAAAATCTTCAACTCGCGAGCTAAACTACCCTTCCCGGATTCGAAACACTATGATCAAGCTGAACTTTTGATTGTATTTGACTGAGTTGGAAAAAGGCGAACCACGTATGTCTGTGGGGTAAGTGGAGAAGCCGAAGTGACCTACACAATGTTTCAATACTCCCAAAAAGACCAAGGCCCTGTGTTATCAATGAACGAAAATAGAGAAGCTTGAGTTCTACCAGTGTGTTGCTAAGTGTTGTAGCGGCTACAACCATCCTCCAAAATTTTGGCCTGCACCCAAATTCGGAGCCTCCCTTGAGAGTTTCACCTGATGGTTGCATACACTCAAGTTCACTCCGTGAGCTCGTGTGAGCCTTCACACCCACCTTGCTTGTTCATTCCACCCAAGATTTTGCATGTTGATTGTTGATGTCAATGTCTTTCTTGCGACCATGTTCTGGTCATGCTCAAGGTTTTCGCTTCGTGTGTACATGTTATGTTCGCTATGAAAACATCTATCACACTCACACACAGAGTCACATTCATTGTCATGCAAGTGTCATCACGGTCGATTAACGATCAATCACGAGTGTCGCGCTTGTCTCTTGCACCATCGGTCAGTCATGTTGAACATGTGTGTCTAGTTGGTTTGAGTGATGTCGTCATCAAGTCATGAGGGTGTGTGTTTGTAAGATCACATTCACATCTTTCACTCATTCACATACTTAGTCATTTTTCTAAAGTTCTGACGACTAGACTCCCCTGTGACAGCCAAACCATCACCCCACCATCGACTCGATCGACTGTCACCCAGAACAGCGCAGAAGCACCAAGCAAGTCTTTTCAAGCTGTGTTGAACACAAGCAATTCACTCAACCTTCATGTTGGCCACCCAGAGTGTCAGACCCAACAACCACCACAGGATTGAATCCCCTCAAAAATTGTGCAGATGCTGCTGACCTTGCCCATTCTTCTGACTAAAGAGATTGCGCAAATAGGGTGGACAGACACCCAGTGCCTGTCCCTGTATCCTTAGAAAATTACGCAGTTTTCCCTGTCAGTCCTCTCGACAACTGACCGACTGCTCATCCAGATTATTGCACAGTTTTCATGAGCAGGCCTTCTGCTGCCCAACAGTCTACTCAGCTCAGAAATTTCACAAAGATGATTAGCAGGATGGCCTTCCAGCCTCAGTGCAGTTTCTCTCAGCAATAGTAGACTGACTATTCGCTCCAAGAATTGCGCAGTTTTTGTTGCCAATCTCCCAACAACTGACTACTAGTTCCTCTTGGGAATTGCACAGTTTCTGTTGCAAGTGACCCAGTAGCTTGCTTCTAGTTCCCTCCAGGAATTGCGTAATTTTGGCAGCTAGGATCCTGGCCAGTTTCTCCAAAAACATGCATAATTTCTACCTATTGATCCTCCATGTAGCCCGACCTGTTCCTCTACAAAATTGCGCAAATTTTGCTATCAAGCCCTTACTGCCCACTCATTATGGAAAATGCGTAGATTCTGTTTGCCTTTCCTTCTTGCAGCCTAGACTACCCCTCCCAAAATTTGCACAGTTTTTCCTTCTAGCCGAGCCAGACCTCGCGAACAGTCACTGTCGGCTTGGATTGCCTATCTTCATCACCCAGTGACTCTTGCGTTGTTTTCATCAGCAGTGCTTGGAGCCATCATCCCGCCTCGCAAACTTGCTGTGTCTCTTAGTCACCTACATCCAAAATGATCATGTGTCATAGTAGACTAGGAGGTTTTTGGATTTAATTTCGTCTTGTCATGAGTGACTGTAGGTATAGGTACACCACCAAACATGGTGCAACAACGAATGGGATGAATGAAGGGAGCACATGCAAAAGGACAAGTTCACTAATGGATGAACGAACGATGCATGCGAAAAGATGTGCTCGGAAATGAATGATCATGAAAAGATGTGTTCGCAGACAAATGGACGAGAAAACATGCAAGATGTGCTCACGAATGGACGAATAGACGAACATGCACCTTTTGCGAACATATGAGCTTTTCAAGTCTTCCAACATACAGGCAAGAAGCAACGTTCCAAAGAAACATCAAGCGAACCAACAACCATCGAAGACTTTGCGCACTTTGCCATGCGGAGGTGAAGATGTGACACACCATGGAGACATCCATCACCCAGCAACACTGCAGCTTGACATGCACTCAAGCAGCAACACGAATGTTCCAGCACTGTCATGTCGAGTCATGTTGTCCACATCTCCATTGTGGGCCATGTTGTCAAATCAATGTAATGTAATGTGGAAGTCCAAAAGACCCACTTGTTGTACAGAGAGTCATGTAAAGTCGAAAAGTCATGGAATTAAAATAGTCATGAGGGTAGTCGAACAACCACAAGGGTCAGTTTCACCCTTGGCTATAAATACCCCCTCATTTGTACATGCAAAGCACTTTTCACCTCAGCTCCTCCCACATAGCCAAGAGAGTATGTAATTTTTTCTTTGAGGAGTAAGTAGTGGCTCCAACACCCTGTGCACGGGGTTAGTGATGTATGGTGTAATGATGCGTCTTGGAAATTTCACTTAATTTAGAAGCCTGCTAACAAGCCAACACGTTTTCACACATGTATTGTAACTGTTGTAAGACTAATCTCAACACTTGTAATGCATGTTGATTTAACCTGTGTTGAATATTTGAACTTATTTCACTTGCTGTAATGCATAATATATTAATGAAAATGTGTTGTATATGTTGTTAACATTGTCTCGCTCGTGGTAGCTATCTCCCCGGACATTAGACAGACCATTCACATAATATTTGTTGTAACAACTATTGCACTTGTGCAGACTCATCCATTGAGTGTTGTACGTGTTACCTTCCGTTGTGTGTTGTGACTGCCACATCCGTGTGGATTTCTCCTCCGGAAGTTGTGCATGTCCTGTTGTGTTGTGTGTTCCTAGTAGAGTTGGAGCTTCCTGCCAATCGACTTGGGACTCACTCTCACCCTCTCCCTTTACAGTTAAAGAACCATTGAACAAGTAACACTAGCAACCACTAGGCATGCGAACATAACTTCTGGAAGACAAAGCAGACCACTCTCCTGTGCTGACAAGCAAGAGTTGAGTCAAATCCTTAAGACAATGGCAACCGGGCCATCATACTGGATGGGACTGCCACATCAAATGGTGTGAGGTCTAATTGGGACTTCATACTAGGGTGATCCCCTGAATGTTGTCAGGTTCAACACCGTCAACACTCTCTTATCAAGATATGTTTATATTATTTGTTAATAACCTTTCTTTTTGTAGTTTCCTTGTTTAGGAAAGCTTGTTAAATGCTCAAGGGAGACCTTAAAGGGTAAACTTGAAGCATGGTAGAAGTTCTGTTGCAAGGGAAGCTCTTCAATAATTGATGTCCTACAAGGTTTTTTAAGAAACAACTCAAAGGTATGTCTTAGACCATAATCTTTGTTATCTTCATAATAAAGCTATATTCATTCCTTTTTAAAATTTGCTTTGCATTACTAACATCCTTATGTCTAGGGTTTTGAATCACAAAGACTCTTGTTAGGGTGATTAATCTTTAAATTGAATCTACCCTCATTATACTATTATTCTTGTGGAACCTTAAAATGTTTCACCATAAAACCCTAACCTAAGGGTATATCAATATTAATTATGAAACCCTAGTCTAGTTAGGGTTATTGATGAAATCCTATTCTTTTGATGTTTTGGTATTGTTATGATGGAAACCATAGTCCTTTATGGTTTGTTATATAAAGTTATGAATCCCTATTTATTTAGGCTGTGATGAATTAGAGTTTATGAGAAATATAATATCTATAGTAAGATCCTAGGAATGAAGCCCTATGTGCATGTTGGATTGAAACCCTAATGTGGTCAAAATTGTTGTATGTCTAACTTCATTGTATTGATATTCATGTCTTGGGTTTACCTAGTAGATACTGTTGTATTATGCTTGTGCATGATTATGAAATCCTAGATATGTGTAAATGCTAACCTAATTGTTGATGCTCATAGTTTATAAACTATAGGATTTGTAACAAAGCCTTATTAGAAGTTTGATATTCTAAGATATGATGATATTATTTCCAATATGATCTAGGGTTTGCAACAAGCCCTAGTAGAGTCTAAAATGTATAGTATAATTGTTATTTGATTAAATCGTTGATATATAAGGATTTCTGTCTCTAAGTTGGAATCTAGGGTTTGTAATGGATCACAATAGAATATGTCATATATCTCTATTGAGGCCCTAGATAGAATGAGATTGATTTCTCAATTAAGTTGCTTTATGTTGTATTCTAGGGTTTATAACAAAACAGTTGCAAGAGGTTGAAGTTTAAAAGTATGCGTCTCTTTTTAATGATCTAGGTGGATGTTGGTGGCCACCCACCTATCCCACTTGGACCTCCGCAACTGTCTCTTTCAGTTTTTCAGTTTCCTTAATTGCAACATAGTTTACTATTTTTATCTGTTTTTTGGGTTCTGAACTTCCAGAGCTGTTTTGAGGCCCTAAACGACATTTTATTGGGAAAACTAGGAGCAACATGGGTCCATGGACCCATGTTGAACCCATGTTGCTCTTCCCAAAGTTGTAGTCCTCGGATAGATCTTTCTAACGAGGTATTGTATTTGTGAAACGAAGATTGTAAGCCAAAGTTACGACCTCGGGAAGTTGACGTACCAATTTACACAAACGGGGCCCATAGTTTGGTGTTTCATCTCCTAGGGTTAGGTTTTTGGATGTTTAGGGTTTTCCATTGTTTCTCAACAATAAATAGGCCTTCGAGCCTTATTGTAACATAGTTCGGAGGCATGTGGTTGCCACATCTCTTCTCAGAGATAAGCTACCATCGCCCTAGCTAGTTTATTTCCATTTATGTTTATAAGCATATTTCAGTATTTGATATTAATGGAATGAAGTATTATTTCTGTTGCATCTATGTATTTATGGTTATTTATGTACTTTATTGCATTCATTTTTAATTCTGGATCAATGGTATCAAAGTGGTCTACTCTTTCTCTATTTTTCTTTGGATGTCCCCAACGAGGTCGGGATATAAGGAGTTAGGGCTTGAATTGGTCGAACCTTTGCAAGACCAGCCTCGCAAATCTTGATGGCCTCCCATGGCAGATGAAAAGAAAGACGAAGGGGTAGCAAATCCTATCAAAATCTTGCTCGAAGAAGCCCTTGAGTGACAAAGGAACGCGATGATGGAAAACTTTGCTCAGATCCTTCAACGGCTACACAGGGGCGATGCATCGGCTTCGAACAACTACTCTGGAAATGCCACACCCTTTAAGGTACAAGTTAATTTTGAAATCCACATATTCGAGGGTCAGATAGACGTAGATGGAGTAGATAAATGGTTAAATCTTCTAGAATGTTATTTTTCCGTTCATGATTTTTCCAGCCAGGAAAAGATCACTTTTTCACTTCTCAAAGCATCCCCACATCAAGGACAGGTGGGAAACCTACTACGAGTAGAAGGATGAAATTATGGGCTCACTGTTTTCAGCCGCACCCACTTGGAATTCATTCTAGTATGCCATTAAGGAGTAGTACTACCCTATCAAAATTTATGAGGATAAATACATAAAGTGGACCACGCTGCGACAGGGAAGGGACCAAGATGTGTCGGAGTTCACAAATATTTTTCATACCCTTCGCACAAAGTTGGGTATCAAGGATTCTGAGGAGCATTTGGTGCTCAAATACTATGGCTGCATACATAGGTACATCCAGGATGAGATGAAGTTCCTGGACATCTCCTCGCTCGGCACAACGTATCGATACGTTGTCAAAATCGAGCAGAAGTTTAAACAGAAGAAGCGAGACTTTGTATCCGGGAATTCGAAGCAAGGGAAAGGCTTCCCCAAACTGCAACACTAAGGGCAAAGCCAAGACGGTGTGACCCAAGACATTTTGTTGAAGCCGCAAGAAAATAACATCACCACGAAGTCAAAGAAGGACACAAGAAAGTGGTGTGAGTTCCATAAGAGCCCCATTCACAACACAAGTGAGTGTCAGACTAAGCAGTTGCTGGTGGTTGAGTTGAAGGCTTCAAAACTAGATGCATGTCCCTACCCTGAGTGAGAACCCAACAAGAGGAATGACAAAGGGAAGAAGGTCATTAACGCGGAGCCCAGCGCCACTGTTGCCACTACCAAGATCCAGACAAATGAGCCTGAAGATCCAGAGGAGGGGGAGCGTCTTTTCCACTCACAGATGTGGGTGAAGGGTTCGTCGCTGCAACTCATTATTGAAAGTGGGAGCCAAAAGAACCTCATTTCAGCAAAGGTCATGAAGTGGTTGAGCCTACTGACTATACCACACACACAACTATACAGTATCGGGTGGCTTCACCAAGGACGAGATCTCCAAGTCCGCCAACAATGTCACCTTCCTTATAGCATCAAGCCCTTCACCGAGGAGGTATTGTGTGATGTTGCACCTCTTGATGTTTGTGATGTATTATTAGACCAACCACACTTGTAGAGGTGACATGCTGTGTATGAGTCACGGCCTCGTGCTATTATTATTTCTTTGTGTAATACTTTATACAAGATACCGGAGGTAGCCCCACCTACCACCACTTCTTCGATCTTTGCTAAGAAAGGTAATAAGATCATCTCCCAGACTAGGGAATTTATTTTCCACTTGGTTCGCTCTCAAAGTAAGGGGAAGATTGTAGCCACATCCATGGCCCCTAGGAAGGGTTCCTCCACGCAGTAGAATGAGGTGGATATGATCACGAAAGAAGACATGGACATCTTCTCCTCACCCACAGGGGTACCGTTGCACTGCCAGGTCAAGCATTCGTCTAATTTGACTTCCGGAGCACCTCTACCAAATGGGCCGATCTATCACCACTCCATTATGGAAAATGCCAAGTACAAGTAGCGACATGATAAACATCAGGTACCATAGAAGTTTCAAGTGGGCAACAAAGTCTAGTTGCGCCTACAGAAAGAACGCCTTACAAGAGTCCATCCAAAGCTCAGACCACTCCAATATGGTCCTTACACCATTACCAAGGCTGTCGGAAACCATGCTTTGGAGCACAACATTCTCCCATTCCTTTGCTTACACCGAGTGTTCAATGTGGACCGTCCTTGACCATGCTTCCCACCATTACTAGACACATCAGAGGTTGCAGAACAACTCACCAGGGACCAAGTTCAACAGAAGTTTCCTCATCTCATGGAGGAACTCAATGCAATGGGGACCATTGCTTCGTAAGGGGGGAGGAATGATTGAGGTGGATCTTGGTGGCCACCCACCTATCCCACTTGGACCCCCACAACTGTCTCTTTCAATTTTTCAGTTTCCTTAATTGCAACACAATTTACTATTTTTAGCAATTTTTCGGGTCGTGAACACCGGAGCCATTTTGAGGCCCTAAATGACATTTTTTGGGAAAAATAGGAGCAGGTTGTGTCTGTGGACCATGTTTCTCATCCCAAATTTGTAGTCCTTGGATAGATCTTTCTAATGAGTTATTTTTCTCATCAAACGAAGATCGTATGCCAAAGTTATGACCCCGGGAAGTTGATGTACCAATTTACCCAAACGGGGCCCATAATTTGGTGTTTCATCTCCTAGGGTTAGGTTTTTGGATGTTTAGGGTTTTCCATTGTTTCTCAACAATAAATAGGCCTTCGAGCCTCATTGTAACATAGTTCAGAGGCATGTAGCTGCCACATCTCTTCTCAGAGATAAGCTACCATCGCCTTAGCTAGTTTATTTCTATTTCTGTTTGTAAGCATATTTCATCATTTTATATTAATGGAATGAAGTATTATTTCTGCTACATCTCTGTATTTATGGTTATTTCCGTACTTTATTGCGTTCTTGTTTAAATCCGGATCATTATGAACCTAACTAGGTTTAGGTATTTGATGTCTAAAGTATAATGCTTCCTGTATTGACATGATTTTGATATAGTTAATTTCATGCTTTTATATATGTATTTGGTTATACTTGCTATTTAAGTTTCGCAGGTACACAATCTTCAATATAGTGTACGTATAAGCATGATGATGATGAAGATGACCTTGATGAAGTTGTGAAAGGTTGAAGCTTCTTTGATGTTATAGAAGAATAAAGTAGTTGATCTCTCTAAGTTAAGAGGGAGTTTGGATAGAAGAAAGGGTATATCTCCCCAATTGAGGGGGAGGGAACATTATGACAGTAAATACTTTGAATTAAACAAAAGAACTACAGATGAATGTTCGTGAAAAAGGCCTGAGAAGTATTGAGAACGTATTTGGCGCTGCTGAAGAAATGAAAGAAGAAGAAGAAAGCTTTCGACAAAATTGATTTTGGATAACTTGATGATATAAACAACATCTAAATGAATAAGGACCCCGAAGGTTTGTGTTTAATTGTATATTTGAAAGCTTATTATTGATTGCGGTTGTGTTTAAACAGGTAAATATATCCATAAAGAAGGACGAACACTTGGGAATCATGTTTGGACAAATGGATATATCTAGTTTATTAGGGAGAGTTGACGCATATAATGGTGGGTTCATGGGAGGACATATGGCTGGGCTTTGTGTGTTTGATATCTAGATCTCGAAGAGGGAGAGAGATGTTTGTATTGGAGTTGTGACCTTGCATACACACCTAGATCCTTGGGTTGATGGTTAGTTAGTAAGCCTGATGGTACCTAGACTGGCTAGAAGCTTTAGTCCATCTCATTCCCACTCTGATAGATTACCCTGTTCAAGAATCTATTCCATGTCACTGAGTGTGCCAGAACTCTTCGTAGTTCATTTTGGATATCTTCCATGTACCTCTATCGATATAGGTAATTTTGAATACCTCTCTAGTTAAGAGGGAGTGTTGAAGAATGTAACTAGTGTCGGTCTTCATAATTGTACTTGAGTCATAATGAAATGTATTTATCAAAAGAAAGAAAATTAAATTTTATTATTAAATAAATTAACTTATTAAAGCATGGGTTTCATGCTTGGGTTAATTTTTTTTTGGTCAAAGCCTCCATTGAAGGCTTCTAGGGTTTATTTCAAGTGTCCTTGTCCATGTCATATCGTAAAGAACCCTTCTTGGGATTTATTTGCCAAAGAACAAATTTATTTTATTGTAAAATAGGTCATTTAGGCCTCCTCCTCCAAGTCGGCCTCAAAGAAGGACAATTCGGCCTAAACTAGGTAGTAGAATCACTATATAAAGACAACAACTCGACCTCATTTGTCACTCACACACAACAAATTCGATTTGTAACTTTTGGGGCCATAAAAAGTGTGAATTTCAAGGAAGAAGAATAACGAAGGAGAAGAAGGTCTCTCACAAGCATACGAAATTCAAAAATCTCTTTATTTTTCTCACATGTGTGAGGTTGTGAAGCTATTTGAGGGGCTAAAATTCAGTAGTTGCTGGGAAGGATGAAATTCTAAAGCTGCCGGTGAAGTTGGGCCAAATTTTTTCGGTTGACGCTGGGTTGAAGTTGTTGGACAAGAAGAGACTATTGAAGGTTGATGTATCTAATTGAAAGGCTCATATGAATCTACTGAAGGAAGAGTTCTTGACTGGGTTTTCCACTAGATGTGTGCCCACATCTGGTGTCCTTGATTCTCATGTTTTGGTTTTGGTAATTGCTTGATGAACTAAGATAAAAATAGGAACATAATAAATATAATAATAATTTAAGGAAATCACAAGTAATTAACAATAAGAGAAAATCTTTCTGCCTTTCCGAATTTCCAACAAAAAATTGGTGGAAGGACAAGGTAAGGGATATTATTTTAGAAAGATGAAGTGGTGATTGGAGTTAATGAAGATAAGGGAAGGACTAAATCATGAATGGACAAGTTTAATATGTGTAAAAATGGAAATAAATCTAACCAATGGTTGAGAGAATTTTTCTTGGTAGTGGAGGAAGGTTGTGAAGGATAACAATAGAAATATGAAAGAGTGTTTAAGGAAGTGGAGGAAGTGATAGAGGAACCACAATAGGAGCATGAATGTGATATAGACAATTTATAAAAATATATTGTATCAAGAAGATATGTCTAAAACATTTTTTGATTAGGCAATAGAAGAAGCCATGGGCATGGTCATGTATATATTTTAATTTTCTTCATTTTTTTTTGCTCCTTTTTGGTTAAAGGGAACAAAAATGTGAAAACCAAGAAAAATAACATAATAGATGGAAGGGAAATAATTTTCAACATCAAATGTCATCTAGTAAATACCCACCCCCTTGTCCATTAAACTATGTCACAAGAACAAACTACAATAATTTCTACTACTTTGGTTTATTGTAAGCAATAATAAGCTCTCAAAAGCACATGCATGTATTATTCGATAACCATAAGTATCTAGGCAAGATGGATAATTGTTTTAAAGATAAACTATTATTTTATTAGGTAAAGACAAACTTATTATATTATGACAGTGATATTAATCACTACCTATTTTCATTTCATTTCCACTAGTATAATTTCACCAGTGAGTAATTGCATGCTACATAGAGAATTACCAATTATATTCTAAATAATTATATTGAACTTAATTCTAACTATACATCCCAACATCTTGTATTTTATCCCGAGAACCATTCGAGTAATAAAAATTAAACATTAAATTGCATATCAATAATTGCTTATAAAAAATAAACTAACATAATAATAATTAATTTAGAATTATATAAATAATTGTTTAATCATTAATTTACCATACCCATTTATGATTCTAAATCCATTTTAAATAAATAATTATTAAAAGGTGGTTAAGATATTATTATAAATTTTATTAAAGAAATAATATTTAAAATAAAATAAATATTTAAAATTCAAAATTAATTAGATAAATATTTAATATTCATTTTTTATTTTGAAGTATCCCATTGGCTTTTACAAATTTTCCTCGTGTAACAATAGTGAGAGTGAATGACAAATTAACTCAAATGGAAAAAACACAAATTTATTCAAGGCAATGTCATGCATTATTGAGTTGAAATGCTGAAAAGTTTCTCATGATAAAAGTGAATGAGAGATTGATTCAAAACAAGTCAATGTTCATTAGCAACAAACTGGACAACTATATTAATTATCTTATGATAATCTATACTACATATATTTGTATAATCTATCTTGAACCTAGCGCATAAAAACATGACATTAGGTTAGGGACGTTGAATAAATGTAACCTAGGGCATAAAAAGATGATCATTGAAAAAATGTGGTCATTATGCTCGTTTTCCACTTTTTTTTATCGTGTTCATTTAAAAGAGAGATGAACTTAGAGAAAGCAAGAAGCAAAAATGTTAAATGATGCGACCTGTGGGTGAAGCATGCGAGGTTGTGAGGCAGTGTGGCATCCAAAACAGAGCAAAGTGAAAAGTGAACATCGAGTCAAATCAATTTCTTTTGCAAATTCTGATGCACGTCATCATATTTGTTTCATCAAACTTCAGTTTAATGGAAATCTATTGAATTGGGTCACGCCTTAATTAGATGGGTATTGGAAGCTGCAAGTATTGACATGCTTGATGGTACATTAATATGATTACACAATAAAAGTGAAAGGAGTAAACCAATCACAATTCAAAAAAATAAAATTTAAATATTTAAAAAAATAAACTAATTTCATTTGGTAATGTGAACTTTATATAATGTGATTTAATTTTTGTTCAAAATAGAGATTAATAGGTAGCCAACATTGAATCAAATATGTATATCTCTGCTTGTGACAGGGATAATAATAAGGTATTTTTTTTCTTTTAAAGAAGTTTTTATTTTTAAATGTGATCAAGTGAATAAAGTGATCAAGAATGGATTGTAATCCGAAAACAATGGAAGGAAAAATGGAGTATAATTTGGAAATGGAGGGAAGATTCCCTAAAACTTCATATAACTATGCATTGATGCTATTTAGAATCAAATGGATTATTGCAGGGAAATATGTTACTATTTTTATCTCTCCCGCCAAAATAAAACTTATATAAACCTAAACTCGCAAACCAATTGATGGTTCATGAGTCAAAGGTAATAAAAAAATTAGACCAATTGGACAAAAAATTATGATATAACCAATTTACAATTAAAGATTGAGGATTATACATTTATATCACAATTCTCTGTTTGATCCCTATGGAGCGATTAAGGTGACATTATTCTAGGTTCACCCTAGATGGAAACACTAGGGTCCTTCATCCAAAGTATGAAGAATAAGGTTTTAACATTTACCTACATGAAGAAAAAAATAACACTTCAGGATGTTACACAAAAGTTAGATTCAGTAACACTAGAAGACATACAATATATCTCAAAAGTATTTCTTCAAGAAAGTCAAAAGTCAGTGCCAAATATGAAAAAATAAGTTGACAAAATTATTGTTGGCAAAAATGAAGAAATTTCTTAGCTTAAGGACCATAGTGAAAAATTACTTGCATAGACCAAGAAGTCTAAGGTTGAGAAGCAAAAACTGAAGTAAGGAAAGTAAAGTTTCAAGAAGAAACTCAATGAGAGTGTATCTGATAAAGAAGAAGAACATTTGCACTTAAAAAACTTTAATCAAAAGTTATTAGAACAAATTAGAGATTTGAAAAATGAGAAGCTTGAGTGTCAAAATGAAGTTGAATCAAAAGCTGAAGAACTTTCACATTTAAAAAATCATAATCAAAATCTACTTAGATTAGGAAACTTAAAGATGATGAAATATCATTGAAGAATGAATTCAAAGAACTTATTGCAAAAGAAGCATCAAAATATTCAAACATAGTAGTCCAAGTTGAAGAAAAAAGAACAAACATAGACCTCATTAGTTTCACAGTTCAGATAGATTCAAATCCAATTGAAGTGAAGACATAATCAGATGCTACAGTTAAAACCTACAAAAAGTCCAAGAGGAAATCCGGTGATCAACTCAGCAACATTAGTACTTGAAGTAAATCAAGAAATTACCAAAAGCATGATCAGGGAAAATTATGTCAATGAAATCCTTACTAGCATCCTCATCATAAAATTAGACGGTAATCATTCAACGTGTCATCGTCATACAGAAGGAAACAATAGACTTATGTTCTGAAGAGTAATGATCTCATGACAATTCTATCACGATAAAAATTCATCTGAAGTATCTAGTGACGACAAGATTCCACAAAAATATTGATTTAGGTGGTCAAATCCCTTCTCAATTAGACAATTTTGTTTATCACTCAAACAATCCTATCATCTTGTATCATCAAAGATGACAAATCAAAGAATTTCGAAAGATGCAAATAGATTATAAGACAAAGATACATATGACAAGCCTTGTTAGCAATAAGCTTTGGGGACAAAACTTTTTTGAAGAGGAAGACAATGTTATGAATATAATATATAAAAATAGTATAAATAATAATAATAGTAATCACAATAATGATTAATTAAATAATAATTAGTTATTAAAGAGAGATGTCCCAAAGAACATGACTATTCCTATAGAAGTAGGGCCCTCATTTGTAACCAACCATATTCTTCATTCACACATTTATACATAATATTATTATTCCTAAAATGGATTATTTCACTATATTCCAAATGTCTTTGACTATTTTACGTGTGTATACTAACTTTGTTCATTACAAAAGAAAGCTCTACAAACATGCACAATCAAAAGATCACTAGATGGTCTTGGGGAGAACACCCTAGAAAAATGGTTTAAGGATTTTTGCAAAGAATAAAATGATGAGAGGATGGAGACCAATGCCTAATATTGCTAATATATTTTTGGAAATATAGGGTTAAGGAACAAAAAAATTGAAGATCTTATCATTCTCGAAAGGACTAGGTTAAGTTAACATACCTATCATGTTCTCAGTTTCCAAAAAATGGATTAAAGTAAGAAGCTAACACGCTACTTCCTTAAAGACTTGGAATAATGGTTATTCTAACAAGGATCATGAAGCACATACCACACTAACATGCTTGATACATGATTCATCCATTCAATAAAAACACAAAACCAATATAAAAGAAGCCAACTAACCCATTTTTCATGCATTCATGCAAGCTCCACTAGAACCATCCATGAAAATAGATCAAATCCACATCAAGAAGGTCTCCAAAAAAATTTCTCAACTCATCCATCCATAGCCAAATTATAAAGTAGAAAAATTGTATAAATTTTAGACTTCCTAAGTGATTTCTTCTCCAAATCCAACCATGAGAAAATAAGGGGAAGTGTGTAACAACCCCGGTGAGTAAATAAAGGCAATTATAAAAGCCACGAATGATGGGACCCTTGTTCCACGCTGGATGTTGGGAAAAATCCTAGTGATGGGGATTACTTGTGATTGTTTATAACCAAGGAAACTGGCAAAGGAAATGGCTAAGGCTTTGGAAAGACAAAAGGCATTTTGGCACATTTATTTATGAAAATAATGGAAATTAGGAGAAAAAGGAGGTGAAAGATCACAAGTTGCATGTGAGGAGGAAATTGAAGGAAAATAATGGAAACTGGAGAAAATAGAGGCCTCATTAATAAAAAGGATTTTGAGGATCAATCGGTAACCTTTTGTCAGTTCAGTTTTGGAGCTCTCTCATTACTCTCTCTCTCTCTCTCATACTCTTGGGGACATAGAGTTTTCTTGGAGCACTCTTGGTGGGTCTGGCATACTTGGGTTCTGGGATAAAGAAGGCAAAGGAAGAGTAGGAAAGCGCAAGAGGACATCAGGATCAATAACTACAACGAGTTTCTCTTGCAGGTACCGAGTTGCATATATGTTTTCCTCACTAGTTTTGGCATGCATGGCACATGCATGTGGATTCTTGGTCATGATCTATCACTGGCATGGAGGATTGCATGGATTAACAATGTGTTACACAGTAATTTATCACCGCTTTCACTCCCAATCTTCCCACTGTGTCATGTGACCAAGTCCAATATGTTCATGACAGACAAATGCTCTCCTATGTTGCCAATTGACCCACTTTTTTCCAAAGTTATTGCCTCATCACGACTTTTGGCTAAATAAACGCGCTGAAAGGCGCTGATGAATTGTCCAGTGGCGCTGCTAGTGTAGAAATACATCTATTTCCCGCGATGGCCCAATTTTATGCACCAGCGCGGGGACTATGTGTTTCCCTCAGGGATGATCTGACTTGTTACACTGTTCACTTGCGATGTCAGCATTGAATCTCAGTTTTGTGCCCGCGATGATCCAGATTGGGCGAATTGTTCCAACAGTCAGCCTTCCAGATGACTCCAGACCTGGTTGTTGGCCTTGTTTATGTCGCCCTTCCTTCCTTGGTGTGGCAGTTCCGTCAATTGTGCTACCTTCCTTGGTGATAAGCTCTCCTTTCCCCCATTCATGGAGACTCCTTCTCCTATTTAAACTCTCACCATTGATATGCATTGCTAGTTTTTGATGGTTGGCTAGTTGAGCAATGCTGTTAGTGTTTGTGAGTTTTCTAGAGAGTTGGTGTGAGAGTGATAAGTGTGGGATTGTTAATAGCTTGTGGAAGGTTGTGAAGTGCCCTTGATCTTGTGTAAAACTTATGAGCGAGAGAGCTCTTGTAAGTTGGGAGATCCATCTTCAAAGAGTGAATGCTTGAAGAACATGTTGGCTGGACTCTTTCTGAGAAGGCTTGTGACGTCAAGACTTTGGTTGTAAGCTGACTCTTATTTCATTATTAATGCAATCAATGATGTTTTCCTATGTCTTGTATGTAATGTACTTGATAGCTCATGAATTCTTGACTTTGTGAGTAAATAGCTCATTGTTGTATCCAGTTACGTGCTTTATTGTATTTCCTTTGCTTTGTTTCAGGTTGATCACTCATTGAGGAGAAGGAAGCAGAAGCTGGAGTAGCGCAATGGAACTCCATCGACCACCGGTTGAGGTAGGCCTCCAACTTTAACTGTTTATGGAAAGCTATTATTGATTTGTCCTTGTTTGTGACTATACCCACTCTAGGGCTAGAGGGGTTGCCTCTATCCGCAGAGGGAACACTTTCCTACATCACAAATTGGTGACTCTGCTGGGGAGGAGTTTTGGCCTTTGTTTTTCTTGTTTGCTCTTGCCTTGATTTTTCTTTATTTGGTCTCTTTTGAAGTTTTGGGGATTAGTTACTGGTCTTTTGAGTTTCCTGGGTTAATCTGGGAAATACCCCTATTTGATTGAAGGATTGGCTGTTTTGATTTGGGAGTTTTGGTTCGCCTGTTAATGTTTTGAATATCATCGTGGATTTAATTTAACAGTCGCACTGCCATCGCGATCACCCTTTTGTAATATAATGTTCATCGAGTAATTACGCCTAACAGTCGCGACGGTTCTGGAAATCAGACCATCACGGGAAAGTCATGTACTTCCACGCTGACATCGCTTTGTTGCTGCGGCTAGTGCTTTAAACATTCGAAGACGACTAGAGTCATCTTTTGGTCCTTTTCTCGACTCTTCAAAGATGAAAAGGTCAAGTTGTGTCCTTGTGTCTTAAAATTTATTCGGCCACGTTCACATTTACCATGTTAGATCTTGTTTGCATTAGCTTGAGTAGGGTTCTTTTCCATTATTTTTCCTAGGATTTTTGAAGCGAATCATCCTGGCAGAATCACCGATCCCATCTCCCGTTCCAAGTGACCAAGGGTCTCCCTCTTCTATTGCTCCTGAGATCCTGTTTGGTAGTGATACTCTCCCTGTTATTCCGAGTATCCAACCAATTAACTCTTGCGCTCCAGAAGATGAGGCTTACGATATTCATTGGAACCCCATTTGGGAGCCCTCTGAAGAGGATATTCCCGTTACTCCTCCTAGTGTTTTAGTCCCAATTTCTTCTTCTGACATGGATGACACATCCCCCATCACAAGTGAAGGATCCGTTGCGATGAGCGGTGAAATTCCTATCCCAGCGGAAACTCCACCCTTTAGTGTCACCCCTCTTGGTGTCATGTTGCCCTTACGCTATAGGGCTTTGAGGGATGTTATTGGTTCTAGGACCTCCTTTACGAGTTCTATGTGGTCTAATACCATCACTCCGACTTCGGAGTCTTTTATTCCTCAAATTCACAATACATCTGTCATTTCCGTCCTGACTATTCCAACTGTCTGTGTGGCTTCTTTAGCATCTGTTGGCTATGGCATTTTTAACTCATTTTCAGTTGGCTTCGTTGGCTATGGAATGTTTAACTCATTTTCAGTTGCCAATTCGGTATGATACGGGCACACATCTCCTCACATCTCTTAAACAAACAACGAATACTCACATCTCCGATCATATCCATGAGTGGAGACGGTGTCGTTGTTTGATTAAGTTTTGGGTTCCCGATTAGCTCCTAACTGATTGGTTTACGACCTCATTCATCCCTCCAATAGCACGGGACATTTCTATGGGGGCATGTGTAACTAAAGAGCAGGCTATTACGTGTGCTCAGTACCTTGACTTGGTTTAATCCTAGTCCGGTATGCTATATGATTATTTGCCTGACGCCTCGAGGCATGAAACTTCCAAAGCTCCGCCAAAACCATTTGTTGCTGGTGTCATTGGTTCTGTAAATCCATCCTCTAAGAAATCTTCTGTGAACCCTAGGAAGCAAAAGTTGAATGCTTCGAATGAAAATACTTCTCAGGCTGTGTTTAATTCCAGAAATACTTCTGAGGTTAACTCCGTCCAGTCCACCACAGCGGAAAAAGCCTCGAAAGGAAAAAAGAAGGGAAAAGGGAAATAAAGATGATCAACCCAAGCAGGATTCCCCTAAACCTCCACCTGAGGAAGGAACAAAATGTAAGCCCAAGTATCCTTGTCTTATCTGTGATGAGGATCACTATACCAAAGACTGCCCAAGGCAGTCTGAAGTTAGTTTCTTGTTGAAAGGTGCTCCTAGGACTCCTACGGTGCTGAAAGAACCTTTCCCCTCACAGCAAACGTAAATGGTGGCTAACCCATCCCAATCCTCTTCTCCCTTTGGTTCTCAAGTGTTCATGGTTGGGACGATCCCCATTCACATTAGTACTCGAGCAAAAGAATATCTGTCTTCTGCCGGGAAAGAGCATGAGGTCCCCTCAAGCGCTCCTTCGTCCAGTTCTGGTCCGCTCCATATCGAGAGACCTAGCACTGAGACGCCCATCCGACCCCCTCCTAAAGGTGTACTCAGGAAATCTTCTTACAACCCTAATGCTCGTGCTGCTCAGCACTACAACATCATTGAGGACTTAGCCCAGGCCTCGTCAGCTATGTCCGCTCTAGAAGTTCTCCAGAGCTGCCCCTCCTAGAGGAAGTCCTTGCTATCGGCTATCGGTGGCATCGACCTAGCCAACTCAGATCTGATCACTTTTGATCTCGAAAGCCATGTACCGAGACTACCTCACCAAATTGCCTTCCTTATCCAGGTCATCATCAACTCTAAAACAATTCATTGTATGGTCATTGATGAAGGCGCTTCAACTTGCATCATGTCTGTTGCTTGTTGGAAGGCTATTGGTTCTCCAATCTTGAGTCAGTCTCTTATGACCTTGGAAGCCTTTGATGGGAGAGAGTCTCGCCCTTATGGTATACTCCAACGTTTGCCTCTTACGTTTGAAGGGAAGACCGTCAAAGTGGAAGTTGAAGTCGTTGATGCCAATCTAACTTACAGCCTCCTTTTGGGCCGAAGCTGGACATATGCCATGCGAGCCGTGGCTTCATCTCTATTTCGTGTCATTCGTTTCCCTCATCAAGGGAAGATTGTCACAGTAGACTAGCTGTCTTTCTTCGCCTCCTCTTCCGAAGGCAAGGTGCCTTTTGTGGAGCATACCTCCATTCCATTAGAGAGCATGGGAGCTGGGCTCTTTAAAGATCCTGCCCTTATGGGTGTCTTTTCACTCCCACCTTCGAACGTCACTCCTATTAATATGATTTCCGTTCATTCTGATCCCTGGGTTCTTCCTCCCACTGATCAGATAGAATCATGGGGTGATGAGATGCCGTTGAGTCCTACCGAGCTCAACTACGTCGAGATTGTTTCTGCATCGGCTCCCCCTCCTGAATCTGCTCCTTTGAGCAGAGCTCTTGACTTGTACACTCATTCCCTTTGGCTTGGAGACTACACTTCTTCAGATCCTTTAAAGGAAATATTTCCTTCTGATGAAGCCATTATCGAGACCATGTCTCTTGCGGAACCCCCTTGGTCTAATAACCACCATCATTCCTCGTTCCTCCCTGCCCACCGGGAAATGCTTACCTGTCTCGAGCGATTTGCTCCTTGTCTCCCCTCACAACCCCTTCAGACACCCGTTCAAGTTTATCAATTGTCCTTTGAAGGGAACATGGGAAACATCACGCAAACCCAGCCGATCGACATCTCTATTAAACCAGGGATTGTTAAGCATATCTATGTGGGAGTAACTTGTACTCCTGAGGAGATTCAGCTCTATACTTGTCTTTTTCACGAATTTCATGACGTGTTTTCTTGGTCTTACGAAGAGATGCCCGACATCGACCGAAGTATTGTGGTGCATGAGATACCCACGTATTCGGGTGCTAAGCCTGTTCGACAGCGTTTACGCCCCGTGCACCCCCGAAAGGCTGTGGCTATCAAAGTGGAAGTTGAAAAGATTCTTAAGGCTGGTTTCATCTATCCCATCCCACTCACAGATTGGGCTTCCAATATCGTCCCTGTGACTAAAAAATAGGGTACCATTAGGGTCTGTGTTGATTACTGTGATATTAATCGAGCCCATCCCAAGGATAACTACCCCACACCCTTCATTGACCAGCTCATTGATGAGTGTGCCAGAAGTGAAATGTACTCGTTTATGGACGGTTTTTATGGGTATAACCAGATTAATATTGCACCCGCCGATCAACACAAGACCGCCTTTATCTGTCTGTGGGGCACTTTCGCCTACAAAAATCTCCCTTTCGGTTTGAAGAACGCCGGTGCTATCTTACAACGCGCGATGTCTTATGCATTCCATGACATTCGACACATCGTGCAACCTTACTTGGATGATCTACCAGCTCATTCAGCTAAATGCCAGGACCATCCCGCTCATGTTCACGAAATCTTTCTCTGCTGTCGACACTACCGTACTTGGCTCAATCCACATAAGTGTGTCTTCTGTGTAGAATCTGGCAGACTTCTCGGGTTCATCATCTCCAGAGAGGGCATCCGTATGGACCCCCTTAAGGTCAAGGCCATTTTGAATCTTCCTCCGCCTGCTTCTTTGCAGCAATTGCAGAGCTTGCAGGGCAAAGAAATTTTTTTACGACGCTTCATTCCGAACTATGCCGAAGTGGCCAAAGGTTTTATGCGGTTACTAAAGTGGGACACCCCTTTCGTTGGGATGATGCTGCTCAAGAGTCCTTCGAGCACCTCAAGGCTCTCCTTGTTTCCGCTCCTTTATTGCATCCTCATAATTATAATCGTGACTACACTCTGTATCTGGCGGCTGCTGATACCACTATTGGCATGGTTCTCGTTCAAGATGATGACGATGACATTGAGCATGTCATTTGTTATCTCAACCACAATCTATTAGATACGGAATCTTGATACGCTCACGTCGAGAAGTTGGCAATGGCTGCCTTTTGTGCCGTCCAACGTTTCCGCCGTTATATCTTGTTGCGCACTATGACAGTGGTTTCTAATTGCAACCTGATGACGTACATCCTGTTGCGTCAGTTGCTGGGGGAAAGTACTCGAAGTGGATTGTCGTCCTCCAAGAGTTTGACTTGGAATTCACTACTGCCAAGTCCAAGAAATCCCTTGTCTTTGCTGAGTTGCTGTGCTCTTTGCCATCTCTTACCATGCCCTCTCGGTTAGAGGACCATATTTCGGACGAAACCCTGTTCTTAATCAGCACCCTCGACCCCTGGTACAGGGATATCATTGTCTATCTACAGACGTCCTCTTTTCGTTCCGATATGTCTAAGGATGCTCGACGATGGATTCACCATCAATCTCAGCCATATCGCATTATTGGGGACACCCTGTACCATCTCGGCACTGACTCTGTTCTTTGCCGATGTTTAACACTTGAGGAAGTTAAGTGAGTTTTAAATGACTGCCATTCCGGCACCTGTGGTGGTCACATGTAAGGATATGCTACTGCTCAAAAGATCCTTCACGCTAGTTACTTTTTGCCCTCCATATTTAAGGACTGCATTCTTGTCGTCTGCTCCTGTCACGAGTGCCAAATCTACTAGCGGAAGATGCGTGCGCCTCCTGCTCCACTGCACCCCATTGTTACTGTCAGCCCTTTTGCAAAATGGGGCATTGATTATATGACCTATAACCCTCGCTCGACTGGGGGGCATGGGTACATCATCGTTGCCGTTGATTACTTCACAAAATGGGCAGAGGCGATGCCCACACTACCTGAAGATGGTCACATAGTAGTGCAGTTTCTGTTTAATCATGTTATCTCTCAGTTCGGAGTCCCTCAGGCTATCGTCACTAATCACGGGAAGCATTTCCATAATCATATGATGACTGAGCTTACAACCCAGTTAGGCTTGTGGCATGATATCTGGAATCCATACTATCCTCAGGCCAATGGCCAAGTAGAAGCCATCAACAAGGTTCTAGTTATGATGCTTCAACGAACCATTGGCATGCACAAGTCCAACTGGCACTTGATGTTGTTCTCTGCCTTATGGGCCTACCGAACCTCTATGAAGGATGCCACCGGTTTCACTCCCTTCCAATTGGTTTATGGACTGGAGGCTACCCTTCCCATCGACTGCGAGATCCCTTCTTTAAAATTAGCCGTCGAATTACTCCCTGACACTACTCCAGTAGAAGAACTCCTTCTTTACCTGGAGCGGCTAGACGAGACTCGTCGACTAGCCTCTCTAGCTATCGAAGCACAGAAGAAGAGAGTGAAAACTCACTTCAATCATACTGTTCATCCTCGTTCTTTTGTTGAGGGATATTTAGTCTTTCTCTACGATCAAGCCAATGATAAGCTGGGGGCAGACAAATTCGAGCCCATGTGGCACGAGCCTTATATTGTAAAGCGAGCTTTACAGAAGGGGACCTATGAGCTGATTGACTATGAAGGGAATCCTCTGGATAAGCCCCAGAATGGGCTTTACTTGAAAAATATTATGCATGAATTCCATGCACTCTGATTTGTACATACGTGTGTTTTAGAAGGTGTGTTGTGTTTGTGTGTGTGTTTTCATGTTTTGGCTTGGTGTGTCGGCATGATTACCGTTTATTGTGTCTTTTGATTCTTGTGTAGATGTCTAGTGCACCTTATATTGGTTTCGCCGATGGTGCCTCCTGTAGTACACGCAACCTATCTTCTGTGGCATGGGTGATCTACGATCCTCATGGTGACGTGGTATACCTTCAAGGTGTT
The DNA here is from genome assembly GCA_000404065.3 of Pinus taeda. Classification (NCBI taxonomy): domain Eukaryota; kingdom Viridiplantae; phylum Streptophyta; class Pinopsida; order Pinales; family Pinaceae; genus Pinus; species Pinus taeda. The sequence continues at coordinate 96,685 of APFE030261833.1, forward strand.
TGTCTAGGATGTACCACAAACAATGTCGCTGAGTATAGTGCAGTTATTGAGTTACTGGCTGAGGAGATTAATCTCGGTATTCGAACATTGGTTGTGAACCTGGATTCTCATCTTGTCGTCCACCAGCTTGATGGGCGATATTCCGTCAGAGACCATCGGATTTTAAGGTTGTATTTACATGTTAAATTGTTAAAAAGGAATTTTGATTTCATCACATATCAACACATTCCAAGGCGATTAAACACGTTAACTAATGCATTAGCCATTTATGTATTAGACAGACATTTGCATAATGTGTAATTAAAACAGCAAATAGAAGCATAAAAAAACACAATAAACCATAGGAATATGTATATTTATAGATATACATATATATATAGATACAGATATATATATCGTGTGGCGCACCTAGGCGCTCAAAAATGTATATGTCCAAGAAGAGTCTGTGCTCTCCGTACATCTGAGACACATGTCTCTCAAAAAATCATCAACAAAAAGTAAACCTAGACGTCTACTATGGTGGGTTATGCTCCCTATAGCACACCGCCGCTCGTGCCACCTGCCTCAACAGGCGGTGTGCCCTGGGTCTCACTCCTACTGTGTGGATCTGCAAAGCTACAGGGACCTCCTCGACCCCCATGTAATCAGGGATCCCCGCCATCAGACCCTCAAGGTTTCCAGCCATTGTCTCCACCTCGTCATCTGCCGGAGGATCCACAACCAGTGCTCCAATGCCCTGTGCATCCCTCCGTGCCTTTGGAGCCAACCCAACGGGTCTCACTAGTCCCACATCTGTAATTCCACAGTGATCGTTATTAGGACATATACATAAAAAATTCAAAAAACTTCATAAAAAATAAAATGCAAAAAATATGATCAAGTGTCTTACCACCATTATCCCACTGCTCGCCAGTAGGCAGCTACATGTCAGGGTCTCCACGGAAATCCATGCCAGTGTATGGCTAATCCTTGACGAAGATCACCTGGCACTCTAGCCACTCTCGAAACATTATCCCCCATGACACTGGTCGTCCACCACCTCCTCGTGGCATGACCTATGCCCACTGTGTAGCTCTGGTCTCACGTGGTTTGGGTGCATCTAAATCCATGTCCTGTAGCTGCAGTGCCGGAACCCACTCCAGCATGAGTGGGACTAAGATGGAGCCATAGCCAAATTGCTTTGTCTCTCCTCGACGACATTTCGTAAGCTTCCTCTTCATGTTTGCCGTCACTGTATCTGCCCAGTTAAACATGGTTGGGTTAAGAAATTCGAGAGCCAGCCGGAGATGGGTCTTCGAAGCCTCATGTTGGGCTTGGGAGCCCGCTGCCCGTGTCACCATGAATAACATAGCACGAAGAATCACGTCGTTCACTATCGGGATTGCCACCTTCCCGCTCTTTGTTTTCTATGCCTCGGGACATACTCGGGCCATGATCATCTTTAGTGATTCGTCCCGAAGACATTGGCCCTCCAAGATTGGCCTCTCACCCCGACGGGACAACCTGGTCAAAAAATATATGTATGTGGCATCAAATTCAATATCCCGACCTTGGATGATGAATTTCCCATCTGTGGGATTCCAGGCCCGGATTAGTAGCTCCAGTAAATCAGGCTGTGATCGGAGATGCGGAGTAAGGAAGAATTTGAGAAATCCGCATGCCCGCAATGCGTTTTGGCACCCCACATTGGCGAAAGCTTGGATATCATTGTCATCATGCGTTTGTTCTTGCCAGATGAACGCCATTGTAACATGCATGACGAAAAAATTCTATTAGCACCCTTGTTGCAAAGATCTAAATGTAATTTTTGTAAAAAATGGTCGGGCGGCTAGAAAAAGACGCGATGATCATGGGCGCTAGTGTTAATTTTTTGCGATCATCGTGGAAGTAAATCACTCTTCCGCAATGGTTGGAGCATGGTATGTGTGAATTTTTATCGGTCATCGCAGACCCGATGGCTAAACCCACGATGAACGAGAGCGGAATTCGTTTTGAAAAATCCGCCCAAACTCATGCACCCCACGGTCAAATGCATCAAAAAAGCAATTGAATTAAAGCGTAGGATAAAGTCTATCTACCTGGACGAAGTTTCGAGACGAATGATGGACGGACAGGCCGGAATTAGCTCACCAACTTTGGTGCTCCAAAATGCTCTACAGGGCATAAACAGTAACAATGGTAAAAAATCAATGGTTTAACCCCCCTTTTATAGTAATTTTTGGAAAATTAAAAAATTATTTTGTAAATATGGGTTTTTCCTCATTTTTGTCATATGTTTAAGCTAAAATATAGTTTTTCTAGCTATGTTGTTCATTTTATATCGAATGGGTTTTACATGTGACGTGTTTTGTGCAGATCTACAGGTGATGGAGTTTCACTTGATCCATGAAGTCGTCTTTAAGCCCTTTTCCGACTTAAAACATGAAAAGATAGCCGAGTTACCGCTCTTGACTCGTTAAAAGTAAATAAGAGGCGGTCGCCTTTAAGCTCTTTTCTGACCGTTTAAATGCGAAAAGATTGCCGAGCCTTTGTCGTTCCAGGTTCATTAATGGTTACAAAATGATGTGATTTCGGTCACTTATCTACTTTTTCCGGTCGAAGTCACTAATTACGAAAAGTGCTCCTCAATCGTAATGGTTGGGCAGTTCTTTCGAGTATCATTTTATACTTTTTCGAGCTCGAGAGACACAAATCTACGAAAAAGGACCCTCCTAGAGTTTTCTTTTCCGTGTCTTTTTCAAACTCCCTAAACATGAAAAAGACTTTGAGTTTTGCCTATGTCGGACTCGTTAAACTCTGACGACATTGGACTCGTCACCATGACGAGACCCGAGCTTCTCCTCCCTAGGGCTCGTTAAACTATCACTAGGTTGGATTCCATAACAGGTTTATCATCGATTGTCTATGGCAGCTAGTCACTCTTGAACATCGACACTTCTACTTCTTGTCGGGTTGGGACTTCCATACATCATCATTTGGCCTTCCGTGGGTGGGTTATCATTTAGCCTCATTCCATCTATTTCATGCCGTTGTCATCAAGCCTCTGATCCTTTGGTACCTGAATGCTGCCACCCTCAGGAGTCGTGTTGCCGCCATGTTCAAGAGTATAATCCTTCTACAGTTTACACCTCTGTATCCTTCTCTGATACTCTGTTTTACCATCTGCCACTTGTTCCTTATCTCGTGTCATTGATGGTGGAAACATTATGGCCCTCCTGCGACAGGTCATCTCCTGTCGACATCAACTCATTATCTAGGAGATTGATCTAGATATCCCCTTTGGTACCTTAGAGCTTGCATGCCTCAATGGCAAGTTCTTTGCACCTAACGGTCGATTTGCATCATTGGTCATCGATCAGGTGATTCCACAAGTGTTCGAATTCAACTCATTCTTCGCACTTTGTGGATTGTACTGGACAATACCTTGAGAACCATTGGCATTATTGGTGGTTTCTCTCGCGCTTGTTAATGGTTTTCATTACTGACCAGTAATCAAGCAATTTTCTATCATGCTCGACCTCAGCACATCTATTTGCATGTTAGAATTTGTACTATGGTTGGCTGGGTTCAAGACCCCGAACTTAGATTACATATCTTCGGGCTGCGTGGATTGGTTCGTGATTACATGACTCATTGACGGATGGCTGCGACCATACTTGAGTCTTCATGGATGGCTGCGCCCATACCTTTATCATTACCATGGTTTCATTAGCTGGATGGCTGTGTCCATACCACAGACTTGAGTTATACGTCTTTTTGGATGGCTGCGTCCATGTGTAGACGACATGTAGTTCACTATCAGAGATATTGTACTTGCGTGTAGGTTCTTCTAGACAGTGTTCCAGCTCAGTTGTTTTGTAAAGCATTTCACCCCTCCCACTCTCTCGGGCTTCATACTTTAGGGGGCATCTGTTACACAATAATTTATCACCGCTTTCACTCCCGGTCTTCCCACTGTGTCATGTGACCAAGTCCAATATGTTCATGACAGACAAATGCTCTCCTATGCTGCCAATTGACCCACTTTTTTCCAAAGTTACTACCTCATCGCGACTTTTGGCTAAATAAACGCGCTGATGAATTGTCCAGGTGTGTTGCCAGCACGAAAATACATCTGTTTCCTGTGATGGCCCGATTTTATGCACCAGCGCAGGGACTATGTGTTTCCTTTAGCGATGATTTGACTCGTTACACTATTCACTTGCGATGTCAGTGTTGAATCTTAGTTTTGTGCCCGCGATGATCCAGATTGGGCGAATTGTTCCAACAGTCGGCCTTCCAGATGACTCCAGACCTGGTTGTTGGCCTTGTTTATGTCGCCCTTCCTTCCTTGGTGTGGCAGTTCCATCAATTGTGCTACCTTCCTTGGTGATAAGCTCTCCTTTCCCCCATTCATGGAGACTCCTTCTCCTATTTAAACTCTCACCATTGATATGCATTGCTAGTTTTTGATGGTTGGCTAGTTGAGCAGTGCTGTTAGTGTTTGTGAGTTTGCTAGATAGCCGGTGTGAGAGTGATAAGTGTGGGATTGTTAATAGCTCGTGGAAGGTTGTGAAGTGCCCTTGATCTTGTGTAAAAATTATGAGTGAGAGATCTCTTGTATGTTGGGAGATCCATCTTCAAAGAGTGAATGCTTGAAGAACATGCTGGCTGGACTCTTTCTGAGAAGGCTTGTGACGTCAAGACTTTGGTTGTAAGCTGACTCTTATTTCATTATTAATGCAATCAATGATGTTTTCCTATGTCTTGTATGTAATGTACTTGATAGCTCATGACTTCTTGACTTTGTGAGTAAATAGCTCATTGTTGTATCCGGTTACGTGCTTTGTTGTATTTCCTCTGCTTTGTTTCAGGCTGATCACTCGTTGAGGAGAAGGAAGCGGAAGCTGGAGCAGTGCAACAGAACTCCATCGACCACCGGTTGAGTTAGGCCTACAACTTTAACTGTTTAAGGAAAGCTATTGTTGATTTGTCCTTGTTTGTGACTAGACCCACTCTAGGGCTAGAGGGGTTGCCTCTGTCCGCAGAGGGAACACTTTCCTGCATCACACAATGTATTTTTCTAGCCTTGCCATTTCCTGGATAACCATAAAGATTGTTGGTTTGTTTCCTTGTTTTGTTTTGGTTGGTTCTCATGTTCCCTTAGTTTGGGTTGAGTAATTAGTTCCTGGAAGCCTTGGTTGGAAAAACGCTCTGGAAGCCCTGTAACGACTTGGGTTGAGTTACTAGTCTCTTAGCCTTGGTTGGAAAAATGCTCTGGAAGCCCCATAAAAAATTTGGTTGAGTTACTAGTCCTGGAAGCCTTGGTTGGAAAAATGCTTTGGAAGCCCTTGGTGGGTTGAGTTACTGGTCCTCGAATCTTTGGTTGGACAAATGCTCTAGAAGCCCGGAAAATGATGTGGGTTGAGTTACTAATCCTGGGAGTTGGGTTGGAACAAATGCTCTAGAGCCTTGGATGGCTGGGATAGAGACCGATCTGGTGATGGTTTTTTGATGTTCGACCGTGAGGTGGAACCAATATTTAATGGGTTGAGGTGGATGGCCTCTGGAAGCCTTGGATGAGCTTTGATTGATGTGTTCTATGAGATCCCACATTCATGCTTGGAATATGACATGGGGGTAAATGACTAAAGAGATGTTTGGCTTAGCCATTCTACGGTCGGGTGGAAAGTAGAAGTCCCATCCTAGGTTGGATTTTGCATCAACAATAAGAGGTTATTTCTCTTGGTATTTCTATGAGAATTATGTTGGATTATATGAGGTTTATATGGCAGTGAGTTCATTGGTATTTCTATCCCTATTATGCTAGTTATGTATATGTTTTATGACAACAACAATGTATGGATTTCACCATATTGTTACTTGTAATTGAATGGTCAATGTATCTATGAACTAATGGATGGAATGACAGTTAATGTGACAAGGCATCAATTCTTCATGGTGAATCTCAGATAATTATGAGACCCCTATGCTCATATATATTATTTACACATGTAATTTACACATTTGTGATATGTTTTACGAAATTCCTGTCATGGCTAGTAGGGGTCAAGTCAAGGTCTTACACAAGTATTTGCTTTAGTATTGTCATTTCCATGTTATTTTACTGTTATGAAGAAATAGTTCAATTCTGGGCAGTGACTTGGGTTTGGGCTTGAAAAAGTGGCTCAAATCACAGGGACGCTGAGATATTATTGAATAAATGAGTCTCTGGACGATGGGATGCAAGCATGCGAGAGCGACTTTAGGTTTCTTGACACTATCATGCTATAACATGATAGCGACCGAGGCTTAAGCTGTCCAAAAGTTTAGTGGGACCCAAGGGAAAGCTATCTGAAGTGTTATATTGGTTCATAAGGGTCATGAAGCTGATGTTGAATGTATGTATGGTGTGTTTCCACTGGTCCCACTTCCTTAACATGACTTAGGAGGTCAAATCATATCATAGTGGTCTCTCGTCGCATGCTTACCTTGGCTGGCCGATTGCTTGGGTAGATGTGGGAGGAGGGTGTTACAGCATGGTTCACGCCTTAGACTAGATGGGTTATGTGTTGGTCATGCATGCATGTCAGTTGCATGTGTGTCTCTCACACTTTCATTTCATGTGTTTGTTGCATTTGCATGATGTTGTTCATGGTGGTAGTGATGTCGTCATGTGAATTTTGAGGTTGTTATTATGGAATGCAACACCTTGAGTGTATGACTGGTTACATGTCGAGTTATGTCGCCTACATGTATTGCTGTAGTATGTTTGGTTACAATCTTGCATGTTTGATTACATTATTATATGCTTGGTTGCGTATATCATTCTTACAGGTTTGATTTTAAGTATCGTTCATTCATGGTTGATCATATGTGCTTATGCATATGTGTAGTTAGTTACGTATTTCTTATGCATGTTCATGTTTTCATGTGGTCAAGTGTACAATGGTGTAGTGGTTGTTGTCATGCATGAGGTCATAATATGTTTTTTTTAAGGTCATGCATTGATGACTAGACCCTAGCTAGAATGGTAGTTGCATGGTCATATGCTTATGTATTAAGTTTCTATATGTTGCCATGATTATGCTATACATGTATCACGTTGATTTGTTGATATTGCAGACAAGGTATCCTCCCTGATCTATGCTAATGTACGTTGGGTTATTGTGATTTGGTTTAGTTGACATTAATAATTTGCAGGAAGAAATATCCAATGGTTAGCGAGATGGTTGACTACAAAGACACTCCCTATGAATCAAAAGAGAAATATGGTGTTGGGAACTCTTCCGATTTTGTAGTTACACTAATAATTTTAAAGGACGAAATAAGGAGTTGTAAGGTATATAATGACAAAATCATGCAAGCATAGGAGAAACAAGCAGAGGTAAATGCAGTGATACTTCAGAGTTCATCAGATTTGCGGCGACAGGGACCATGTCAGATCAGCTATGAGCAGGAGGATAGAAGTAACGGGGCATATGGAAATAGGTCTCATGGTGGTCACGGGTCAAATAGAGATGTCACAGTCAAAGAGGGAAGATTGTTGGACACTCTGGATAGGAGAGGGAATAGACACATGTATTTTTATAGTTCTGATTTAGATAGGCATCATGATCATCATCGTTATCATCCTTACATGAGGAGTGATAGTGGATATTTTCCGGATGCGTCTAAGAAAGGAAAGCTGCCTATTTGATGGAGATATGAAGAAATCACAGGATGCAGGGGCATGGTTGCTTGGCATGAGGAAATTCTTCATATTGCATGAGTATTCAAAGAACATGAAAGCTAGAGTGGCTACATTCAATCTCAAAGGTAAAGCAGACATTTGGTGGGAAGATGTGAAGAATGTCAGAGGTATAAATGAGGAATGTTTGACTTGGAGTGAGTTTGACCGGCTATTCAAGAAGATTTTTTTTTTTCGGAAAGATACTTTGATGACAGGGCAAAAGAATTCTATGAGCTAAAGATAAGATCTATGATAGATGATGAGTACACTAGTAGGTTCTTGGAACTACTGAGGTATGTGTCTCACCTCAAGGGGAAAATGCTAAGATTCAGAGATCTATTAGTGGATTACCGGGTGCATTCAAAGATATCATTGAGTTCAATGAGCCTAGATCATTGTAGGAGGCCATCCGGAAAGTGAAGCATTACTATGAACAATCGAAATGCAGAACTGAGACAAAACTAGATTGGAAAGGTAATGCAAAGAACAAAATAAAATGGGACAAAAAGTGAGTAAGACCATAGGATTTGGGTAACAAGGAGAATGTTACACCACCTAAGAGGTTCAATGCATCAAATAGATGATAGGGACATCGATCTAAGGAACAAAATAAGGAGCCCATGCGGCGTTGGACTTGTGGAGGAGATCCTTGTAGGAGGGATTGTCCATGGTACTAGAGTGGTAGGCTAAGATATACAATGCGCAGGAGGCACAGACTGTTGGGGATGTTGGTCAGATTATTATGCGTATATATGTAGCATTGGATAAAAAACATGCAGAGCATCAGGTATCTATTATTGAGATGGATGATAAGCTTTGTGATCAAGTTATTTCTATTTTGATTGACCACGGATCTAATTATATATATGTTAGTCATGACTTGGTGGATAAGTGTGGTTTGAGTAAGGAATTGCATGCAAAATCTTGGTTAGTGCAGTTGGCTATAGGTATGAAGAAGCGAGTTCATCATTAGGTAAGAGCTTGTGCATTTGATTTGAATGGTATGCCTACCACAACACATTTGAATGCATTAGTGTTAGGTTCATAGATTATGTTGTTGGGCATGGATTGGTTGTATCTTCATAGAACCAAGGTAGATTATTATGACAAATCCGTTGAGTGTGTTGATGACAATGGGGAACTAAGGGTCTTATAGGGTAATAAGAAATGTACATCAGTTAGGATGGTGACAACTATGCAAGCAAAGCGTAGTCACAGGAAAGGGTGTAAGTTATTTGCAGTGCACATTTCTAGTGATAAAGGTAAGGAAGTTGATGATGCATATGTGTTGAGTAGCTACCTGATTTTACAATAGTTTAAGGATGTATTTCTTTACCTGATTTTACAATAGTTTCAGGATGTATTTCTTGAGGACATTACAAAGTTTCCACCTCAAAAGGAGGTAGAATTGTCTATTGAGTTAGTGCCAGGGGCAACTCCAACATTAAAAGCACCTTACAAGATGAGCACACCTGAGTTGGTTGAGTTAAAGTTGCCGCTGAAGGAAATGTTGGACAAGGGATACATTAGGCCAAGTGTATCACCATGGGGCGTACCAATATTATTTATGAAGAAGAAAGATGGTACTCTCAGATTATGCATGGACTATAGACAGTTGAACAAAGTAATCATCAAGAACATGTATTCGTTGTTGAGGATTGATGATTTGTTCGATCAACTGAAGGGAGAAATAATTTTCTCGAAGATTGATCTGAGAACAGGATATCATTAGGTGTGCATCAAAGAAGAGGACATTTACAAGACAACTTTCTGGACCAGGTATGGGCATTATGAGTTTGTTGTAGTTCCATTTGGCTTAACTAATGTTCTAGCTACATTTATGTGTTTCATGAATAGTATGTTGCGTCAGTAATTGGATAAGTTTGCTATTGTGTTCTTTGATGATTTACTAGAATATTCTAAAAATGAGGAAGATAATGCCACACATTTAGCAGCAGCGTTGAGGTTGTTGAGAGAGCATCAGTTTTTTCACAAGTGCAGTTTCTTTTAGACTGAGGTACACTAATTGGGGCATGTTGTCTCCAAGGAGGGCATTGAAGTAGAGCGAGAAAAGATAAGAGTGATCATGGAGTGGGTAGCTCCTAAGAATGTGGATGAGGTAATATCTTTCATGGGTTTTGCAAGCTATTACAGGAGGTTCATCCGTAAATTCTCAAAGATTTCTTATCCTATTACGTCATTGAAGAGGAAAGATAAGAAGTTCGAATGGATAGAGGAGTGTGATCCTAGTTTTCAGCAGCTTAAGAAGTTGTTGACACATGAATCGATGCTAAAGAAAAGAGTTTGTAGTATGCACAAATGCTTGCAAGAGAGGACTTGGTGGAGTCCTTATGCAGGATGGAAAGGTGGTATGTTGTGAGTCGCGGACACTGAATGAACACGAGAAGAACTATCCCACTCATGATCTTGAGTTAGCAATGATTGTACGAATATGTGGAGACACTATCTTCTGGGCAGGAGGTTCACATCGATGAGTGATCACAGTGGTTTATGATATCTATTTGACCAACCGAATCATAATGGTAGGCATGCTCAGTGGTTGGCTATGATCAATGAGTTTGATTTTGAGATCAGATATATCAAAGGTAAAGAGAATAGAGTGGAAGATGCTCTTAACAGACGGGTACAGGTAAATCACTTAGCAGCTATGAGTTCCTATGGGACATATCTACATGATAGGATCTTGCAAGCAGGTCAACAGGATGTTCGATATATGGAGATTATGCACAGGTTGCAACAAAGTATAGGTACAGGTATAGGTGATGGTATAGGTAAAAGTGATAGTACAGGTAGATGTATAGGTGATGGTACATGTACATGTGATAGTATAGGTATAGGTGCATAGGATGTGGACTATTTCCTTAAAGCGCAAGACAAGATATATGTGTCAGATAGTAGTGATCTCAATAAGATGATCTTGAGGGAGTTTCATCTGAAACTGTATTTGGTTCACCCGGGTTCTTAGAAGACACTGATAGCAGTGAATAAATTTTATTATTAACTGCATTTGAAGAGATGTTGACGGTGCTGGACCCACAAACATGTTAGCGGATCTCCCAAGTAAGAAGTCCCAACCAGACCTTAGACCATTTGGAGTAAGAGTCAAAGCATTGGGTAGTGATGCAATGCCTTGACTGCAATAGCGCGCAGAGGTAAGTGTGATATCTTTGTCAGAAGCAAGTGTGTGACCTTGTAACAAGTAAAGTGAGATGCATGGGGGTTCTATCATGCAGAGGGGATAAGGAAATGTGTCCCTTAGAATCCTTTAATAGTATGCATCCTGAAAGGAACACATGAGCTGAATGACATCACAAGCTTAAAAGTAGAATAGTCCACAATCCAAATTGACGGATTAAACCAACAACACATTTGCAACAAGATTCATACAATTGCATACAAAATATTTCATACACAAATGCGTAAGTTAAATAACATATATTGCTAAAGATACCAGAATAGTCCAACTATAATAACAACATGTGCATGAGAACGTGTTGGCTATGTTATATATATTTTAAGTGAAAGTTCCATCCATACATACACCATTGATAGCCACTAGCCCCAATAATGGAACATTACAGTTAACTCTGCCTGCTCCTCCAAATAGATGTACTCGCTCTACGTCATGGAGAAGCCAAGGCTTGTCACAATACTCTCTAAGCCTTCTCTAAGTAATTCCTAGCCAAAATCTTGGCTCCCAAAATCCTGTACTATGAGTTAAGAGGTTCTATATAGAGAAAAGGGTGGGGTGACCCTTGACATTCCCCTTTGACTCTTGGACTATCTTCATGACTCTGCACATTACATAGTGACAGTTCATGTTCCACTAATGACACTTGGAATTTCACTTACAATATATTTACAATAATACAATTTCCACATATACCCATGTGGGAAAAAATAGGCTTGAGTTAGCCTGACAAGACAAACAACATCACTCGGAGCCTTAGGGAAAGACCAACTTGGTAACCTCCTCGTGATGGTATTTGGTGACAAATTGATACCAAGCTTGGTATTGCACTATTGTGTCCCCGTACTATTTGGTGACATCTTTGTCTAAGTGGATGCTTGCCTCCATGGATTTCGGGTATATGGTTATGAAACCTCTATCCATCTCATCTTGAAGAATGCGCAACATTTCCATGAATGTGGTTGGACGACCAATATAATTTTGTATGTTCTCTGTTCTGAGATGCAAGTCATCATGAGTGGCTTTGCACATCAACTTCTCTATGTACTTGTTGACATCCAACATGACTTTGTTCTTCCTCGTGGCCTGGGTGAGGGTTCTGATGGAAGAGATCTTGTGTGTTCGCACTATGATATCGAGACTCCTAAACAATGGTGCATAGGAAGCCTTAATGCTAGTGATGAGCAGAGGGAGATGCTCATAGTTTTGGATCAACATACGAATACGTGCTTTGTCTAACTCAACCTCCGACTTCATCCTCTTGTGCAAGTAAAGTGAGGCTCCCTTGTACCTCATTGTCCATTCTTGCATGCGCGCAAAAGAAGTGTGAATGTGTTTGAGAGTTTTGGCCGTCTACGTGAACTACTGCTGAAATATGTATAGATGGACCACCCGTTCGTGCATCGAGACAAATCTACTATACAATGTCCGCATGGTGACCTCGAAATTTGATATCTTTGCCACTATTTCTTTCTTCATCTTTGTCATGGCAGATCCTGCAGACTGCTTTGTTCTCTGCCTAGCCTCTTGCAAGTCCTTTTCCATTTGATCATTCTCTACTATCAAGAACTTGACCGTTGAACTCGTGGCTTCTGCATAAGCCTTAGAAGCCTCGACCATGGCAACTGTATGTCTTATGACATCTGGTCCAATCACCCTTTCTTTTGTGTGTGCAGGTGATGTATGATCATCCAGGAGCTTCTTTCTTCATGCCTATATAAGCCTTTGCTATGACTCGTCGAATTCCAGATGTACACATCCATCTCCGTATCATCATCAAGGAGAACAACTTCTCCTTGCTCGCTCGGGTCTACTTGTGATTCTGGAGGTGGCAGAGATTGTGGTGTGACCTTAGATGCCCTCGACATGAGATTGATGTCTTGGTCCTGTAGCTACTATTCTGTCTCCTTGTCTGTCACCTCAACTACTTGCTCACCACCTGAGTAAGTTCCCGAACCTGCACTTGCTCACCCGCTTCTTCATTTTATGGTTGTTATGCTTATTCAACCCATATTTGCAGAATTTTCTCTATCAATGCGCGTCGTCCTTCTGCCTGTTCCTGTTTCTACCTTTCTTCCTTTTCTCTCCTCTTAAGCTCTTGTTCTATTTTCAACTTCTTCTTTGTCTCCTGCAATCTCCTCTCTATATCTTCCAACCTTTGCTTATCTTTCTTCTTCCACTCTACTCTCCTTTCGCATTATCACCTCTTTGCCTCAATCTCCAAAGCTACTTTCTCAACAAGAATATCTGCTTTGAACTTGTAGCTTTGCTCAGCCTCTTCGCTCTTGACAATATTCCTCTTACCTTTGTCTTTCATCGGATTGCTGCTCACTGCTACTATTGTTGTTGTCTTGTGTGGTGCTACTGCTTGCAAAACTGCTTTCCATTCTATTGCTATGCTGATCGGTTCATTAAGCCTAGAGGAGTTGTAGCAATACCTCCAAGGATCTTCCTCTAGCGAATAGCATGCCCCGTGGATCCATGGGTAGTACACCTTCACATAGTGGTTCTTTCATATGCAGTGGGGGTCATACAGATTGAAGCTCTTGGTGCTGAACCCAAACTTATTCAAGTTCTCGACCTCGACATCTACATCTTTCAAGGTACGGGTCTCGTAAAACCCAATCTGCAAAGGAAGAGTGGGCCATGGTGTCTTCTTCCTCCTATGCAATCATCCTCATAATTGTGTGGGGTTATGGTATGAAACCTCTTGCATGACCAACTTGTCCATGGGTAACCTCGGTAGCTCATGTGGAGGCTTCTCTGTGCCAAACATCTTGATGAAGGTGCCACCAAATGAGGCATACAAATCTATAATGTTAACAAATGCATGCATCACTTCCTAGGACATGCAAGGTGGATTTTGTTCGAATGTCATCATGTACAATGGGGTGATGAAGTGGTTAGACAACCTTGCCACTACTCCTTGGTAGCTGCATTTGGAGAGGAACTGCAATAGATGTTCACAACTTCCTCTGATGGTGTCCATGTCCAACCCATGCCAGGGAAATGCTGCTGGGCACATATTACATCAAGTAGGTACGCGGACATAAAGAATCTTTCTTATGCATCCTTAGGTGGATTTAAAGCATTAGACACATGCACTTTCAGTTGAAGAGGCAAAATTTCTGACCTATTGAAAGGCCTTCCTTCATTTTCCAACTGATCTAAGATAACAACCCAACTCAGTGGGAAGGTCTCCGTGCTCTGTTTACCATACAAGCGACATGCAAAGATGACCGAGAGTTGGTAAGCCTTCCTGAACGACTTTGTCTTGTAGACCTGGTTGGGTGTCGTCTTGAACTTTGATGGCTCTTTTACCTGATGCTTCATGATGTCTCTAGTGTTCACATTCGGAGTGAAGAACAATGGATCCATGTAGTTCACAGACTGTGGCAAGTGATACATTTGATGGTAGTTTTTCGACCCAAAGGTGGAAATATGTGCCCACTGGTATTGCTCAATGTCATCATCTTGGGATTGGTATGTGAGACACCCAGTGAATGATATCTGTGCACGGGAAGGCTAGGTACCTTCATGTAGCCCTATATAAGCCTGACTTGTGAATGTTGACATAGACTTGTCGATCTTCTAGATCTTCCTTGAAACTACATGCAAATATGTCCTTTATTTCTTGCCCTATGATCTTCATGTCCTTCTCTATAGACAAATGTGTGCCTGCATAGATGGGAAATTTCATTGGTACCTATTCAACCACATCTCCAATGTTTCTCTCTATAGTGTCCTTTGATCCAACTCTATTGGAAACCATGATGCCTGTACTGCTAAGAGACTGCTCAACAACTGATGTACATGGAGACAGAGCGAACACTCACGGCAAGAAAATGTCAGCATAAAAACATAAAGCACTTCAAGGATTGATCATGCAACAAGCTGGGTGACTGTTGGGAAAGATTGCATAGTAGTGACCCTCAGGGGTTAGGTGACTATTAGCTGGATCTGCGCATTAGCTGTCTCAACTGCCAGTGAGATGTGTTGTTCACTAGAACTACATAAAGTGAAGTCCAGTGAAGCTGGCTATGGATTGGAAATGCATAATGCACAGTTCAATCTAGCTTGATTTCTAGCTGGGACTACGCATTGTGCAATCCCAGTTGGCAAGACTGGGCACTATCTCTCAGAACCGCATAAAGAACAACTGAAGACTAGTGACAGGTAGCTCATGCACAATTCTTGGAGCCAAGGCAGAGCCTTGATATCTAGGAATGCACAATACATGTCAGGCAAAGAAAGATCTGAGGCAAGGCAGCCAAGATCTGCCCAAGGGAAACTTGAAAATGAGTAGATATGAATGCATGAGGGAAGGATGGTTCAGGTAGGAGTGAATTATCTTACATGCAATCAAAACCAATGCAGGATTCAGTCAAATGGACAAACAACGAAGCTGGTGGGGTGAGTTTCCGCAACATCTACCATCAGTGCAAAAACAATGTTATGTAGACGATGCTTAAGAAAGACAATGCAAAACTTCAAAAATTCTATAAGTTAAAACAAACTAAAACGCCAGTGGCATTTCAGTAAAACATGCCAAACAACACTCACACAAGCCAAGGAAACAACAACGACAAAAAAAGTAGCAAAAGACTTGAAAAGAAAAACTTTATTGGAAAAGTTGCGTCAAAGGTTCTTAGATACCTCGGGAATGCCAGAGCTCCAAGATCGAATGTGTAGAATGAGTTATGGGATTTCCGTTAAATAGATTTGGTAAATTAGGGTTGATGAAGCGGATGCCAAAAATCTAGGAAAGAGTGACAAGTGACGGGAAGTTTCTAAATTGACTTGAGTGTAACTCCCAGTGCTAAAAATAGATCCCTATTTTTTAAGGATGTTTTTTGCATTTTTTTTTCCTTTTTTTGCTTTTTTTAGAAGGGCTTCCATGCATTCATGGACAAATTACGCAATTCTAGATGGAGTCAAGAAACTTTCCTACACATGCATCATATAACTGCTGAAAAAATGCTTCTGCATAGTTCCTGGGCTGAATGGCTCTGGCTGCCTCTCATGCTCTGTGTAGTTTCCTGGCCAAAGACACAATGCCAGCTGGGTCTGTGAAATTTATGAGCCAAAGCTCACTGCCAGGATGCTCTGCTCAATTCTGGAGAGCAAGGCAGGCTGCCGGGCTGCTCTGCGCAATTCCTGAGAGCAAGGCAAGTTCCTTGGCTACTCTGCGCAATTCCTGAGAGCAAAGTAGGCTACCCTCTAAGACTACACAATTTTCCAAGACAACGCAAGAATTAGATGTAAAGAAAGTTGTTACACAGTAATTTGTCACTGTCCTCATTCCATTCCTTCTACTGTGTCATGTGTCAAATCAACATGTTTATATCTTCCCATTGATAAGCAAATGCTCTCTGTTGCTACAAATGACCCTTATTTCTTAAGTTTTTGCCCCGTCATGAGAAAACCCTTAATATACGTAACACTCCCATCTCCATAAAAGTCTCGTCGCGACTCCGTCGCAGGTGTACATCTGTTTCCCATGACGGTTAGATTTCTACACCCGACGCGAGGTTATGAGTTATTTCTTGCGACGACAAGTCTACGTGCATTGCCTCATCGCTGTGGTGAGTAACCAGTTTACATCCCGCGATGTTATAGACATTTTTGGGCACTGCAACCCCAATCATAAATGTCCATAAGTTGAGGGCTCCTAAGTCCCTAAAAGTGTTGCTTCACTACCTAAAGGAACAAGGTCAGCTGATTACATCATCTCCCAGAAGTTCTCCACAGAAAACTGCTCAGAAATGGTCAAAACTGGACCATACTAAATTCCCAATGCAGAGGGTGCGATGCATATCACCCTCCCAGTGTAAAGGGCGCGATGCATACTGGATGGCCCCTCTATAGGGCGCGATGTGCGAGAATGGACAAATGGCAGAGACAATTTATGAGGTGGAAGACCATAGAATCTTCCAGAAACTTCCCCTCTGAGACTTGCCTCTCTGATTTCGACCAGGGATGAGTAAGAGATCATTAATCTCCAAGTGGAATCAAGAACTATCAGAGAGAGGAAACTAATCAAAATCCAAGAAGCTGACTCACCCCCCTACAATCATCTATATATGGATCCCTCATCACAAAGATTCAGAGGCTGGAATCTTGTATCTTGTAGAGAAGTGATGTTGGTTTTTCTGGTGTAACATAATAGTGTTGGGTGATCTAAGCTTTACTTGAGGTGAAGAAGGGCTTTCTTGCTGGAGGATGATGCTGGGTCAGAACAATTGGTTGTAATCCTCTTGCTATTCTTGATATTAATAAATCTATTCAAGTGTTCCTCCACATTTGTGTATGTTTGATTGTATATGCATTTGTGTGGTTATTAAATATCTGGTCTTGTGTTGTTTATGAATATAGATATTTGTTCTTCGATAGTATTATGCTGCTTTGATTCCACAGGTGCTCTCTGAAGCTGTGTAGACAAAGAAGGAACGGAAAAGATCTATCGATAAGGAGAGGGACCGAGCAAGGAACCAAGCGCAGGACAAAGGTTGGTGTCCTCTGTTCCCCTCTTGTCTATTTTTCATAAAGGAAAACGAAAGTAGTTTTAACTTGTTTGTTTCTAAGATAGCTACCAGTCTTAGTGGGAATAACAGCTCTTAGTGGACACTATTCCCGGTAACAAAATGGCGACTCCATTGCAGAGCGAATAGATTGTTTGTTAGTCTATTTTTGTTTGTTTTATAAACTTACAGACGGAGCCTGAAGTCAAGCCATCTAGCCTTCGAATTGCATTTGATATGCAAGTGCAAAGTAGATCAATGCTATTTCAGTCTATCTCCGAGTTTTGTTTATAAATTGAACAATCGATCTGCAAACACTCTAATTACCCTAAGTGGTCGCTCTAATAACCTCCTTAGATCAACCCCTATGATTTATATTTACTGAACATCACTTACTCGGCCTAAATCCCTGAACTGAACTACAAATTGTGATCAAAGACTGGATAAAAGTCTCGCACAGGTACCATCGCACCCTCCCTTCAAGGTAGTCTATATGCATCGCACTTCCCATGTGCAGTAGGTGCGATGCATAGTGGATTCCCTGTGTGACAGGTGCGATGGTCAGGGAAGGTTAATTTTACCTTCAGAATTTGGTTTTTCTTCACTCTTTTCAGTTATATTCAGTAGTTTTGCTGTCTGTGGTCAGTATATCTCTGTGGAAATCCCCTTCTCTTCCATCATTCTGCCTCCATTGTGCAAAAAACTGCAAGTGTTTTAATGTATTGTGTGCCATTTCCAGTTTTCTTTTACAAAGAAGTAGCATAATCAGACTGTCGTTTCTTGATCTGAAAGTGTCGCAAGTGTCATTTTCAGTCATAGAAGAGAATCCCATTGTTATTGATAGTCGATTGTACTGTTACTCTTGTATGTGATTTGAATTAGTATTTTTTCAAGTGTCAAAAACAATTTTCATTTCGAAATCGCAAAGTGTCGTCCTTATCTTCACTTTATTTTGAAAAAGAAATTTGTTAGTATTGTCGCTTTGGAAAATAATTCAGATTTGCATTTAGCATTATTCATGTCATTCATACATTAAGAAGGCTGAAAACAAATACATGCATGTGCATTTGCATTGAGACTACTTGGTTTGATTTAGGACAGTGCATTTAGTGTGTGCTCTGTGCTCTTTGTTGAAAGACCCTAAGTTCTCTTTCCTTAGTAGCTAGGATTTTCATTGCCAAAAGAAGATTAATCATTTGTTTATCATCTTAGACTGCATTTTAGGAATTGTATACACATCACACGGTGAACCTAAAAGAATTTTTTTTAAACAAGATCAACTATAAAATAAATTTAATGAATCTAAAAACACTTTGGAACCTAACGCACAACATCTAGAAGTCTAGGCCAGAGACGTATTCCGGCGTCGTAAAACCTGGTAGCTGTTGTTTTCATTGTTAGTTGGGTGATTCCTCCACTTTGAGACGACAAGTGCCAGTACGAACTTGTGCTCCCACGTACCGTCGAGTATATATTGGGAGACCACAATAGGCTATATCCTTTATCCTTAGGAAGCCGTGTCTGTCGCCCTATCGAT
>APFE030261833.1:138294-148486 GCA_000404065.3 Pinus taeda
TATATATACATATTATATTATTGATAAAATCACCTTCCATTTTTCCTATATACCATGGAGATTCGCCCATTTATTATACATATAAATTTGGGGGGGTTCTTAAAATTTTCCCTGGTAATAAATATGAGCTCCGCTAGAATCATAATAGTGAAGAAGATTTTGTGGATCCGGGTTCTGAAGAGCTTGTATATAATGTTCATATGCCCCCCCTACTGGAATGGAACCATAAGAAGGTGGGGCACTTAGTGTAGGATTAACAACTCCTGCTGTTGGGCCACTATTGGTAGGACCAGCAGATGGCCTGGCAATAGTAGTCACCACTGAAGAAGCAGTGATGACACTGACAACAGGGGTTGAAGAAGCCACACAAACGGTTGGAATAGTCGGAACATATGTGACAGTCACATTGTGAATCTGGGGTGTAAAAGGCTTCAAAGTCGGAGGGACAGTACGAGACCATATGGAACTCAAAAGGGGAGGTCTAGAACCAATTATATCCACCAAAGCATTATAGTGCAAAGGCAATGAGACACCAAGGGAAGTGACACAGAAGGGTGAAGTTTCCGTAGGCATAGGTATTTCACCCCCTGCCACAAAGGATTCTTCACTAGAGACGAGGGTCGTCTCATCCATATCGGAGGAAGACATCGGGACTGAAACACCAGGAGGAGTAACGTGAAAGTCTTCTTCGAAAGGCTCGCAAATGGGGTTCCAATGAACGTCGTAAGATTCGTCCTCTGGAGTGCGAGAGTTAAGCGGTTGATACTCGGAATAACAGGAAGAGTATCACTAACAACCGATACCTCAGGAGCGACAGAAGATGGAGACCCTTGGTCACTTGGAACGGGAGATGGGATTGATGATTCTGCCAGGATGATTCAATTCAAAATCCTAGGAAAACTAACAAGGAAAGAACCCTATGCAAACTAAAACGCAAACAAGATCTAACAGGGTAAATGTGAACATGGCCAAATAAATTTTAAGACACAGGAACAGAACTTGACCTTTTCATTTTTAAAGAGTCGAGAAAAGGACGAAAAGATAACTCTAGTAGCCTTCAAGTATTTAATGAGGCTGAAAGGAAAAGTGCTTAGATGGACCTTTTCTTTGAGGGAGTTCGAAAATGAATGAAAGTGACTACTCTAGGGAACTGGGCAAAAGGTTTACCAAACAACCCGTAAAATTTCATATACACCTTGGCAATCATATGAAAACCAAGGACTTTTTGTACGACAGTCAATCTTCCCGAATGCTATGTTCAGTGCGTTACGGTTTGCAAGGCGGCAGACACGACTTCCTAAGGATATAGGATTATAACCTAGTGGGGTCTCCAGACATATACTCGACGGTACTGGGAACGCAAGTCCGTGCTAGCAGCTATTGGATCATAGAAGGAGGAATCACCCAACCTTAAGTGAAAACAAATAGAGACTAGGTTTAATGACGTAGGAGCACGTCTCTAGCCCAAACCTCTAAATAATGTGCGTTATGTTCCAATGCGTTGTTAGGCTTATTCAGTTCATTTTGGAGTTGATCTTGAATTATGTTTTAGTTTCCAGGCCTTACCGTATGTATATCAAAACCTAGGATGCAACTAGAATGAATAAAGCACCTTTCATTTCGATGAACTCCTACTTACAGAAGGGTAGAGAGATCATTCCCAAATCAAGACAAAACCAAGGCCAACAAATGTAGTCACTCAAGAGACACAATATAGAAACACCTCAATCCCTACAGTGCATCGATACTACTAATGAGAGATCTAAAATTTGGTTTCTAATTTTTTGAACATGAAAAACTTGAAATGAAAAATAGATTTTCACTTTCGTATACTAATGAATGCAATCTTTTGATTTTGATAGCTTTGAATTCTAAAGAAACAAACAAGCAAGCGTGGAACTGTTTAACCCAAACAACTGTAATCTATGTCTGGTAGTGAAACAATTAAATCAACATGGAAATTGGTTCAACAAACAACACTAAACATCAATCAATAAGAAACAAGCAATGAAAAGATTTCAAGCACACTGACAGGAGGGTTGTGGATGAATCTTGAATAGACAAGTAACCAAGCTAAGTAATTAAAAATTTGAAAAACTAGGTCACAAAGCCAAAAAGACAAGATTCACTTTAATGAAACCGAAAAGTGAGCACCTCAACTAAAAGCAATTAAAACAAACTAATAGGTGAGAGAAGGATGACAAGGGATGGACCAGACTGATGAATTCAGGAGGCAGAATTGAAAAAAACAATTCTACAGGAATCGTCGCGGGTGTACCACAAGCAACTAGTGTCGATCAACCACTAGCCATAGCAACAGAGCGACGTCGTTGTGGAAGTACACGTCTTTCATGCGACAGTAAGTCGTCGCGACTGTGTGACAGGATTTAGCGATGCACAAACTTACAAAACAGAGGCAGTGCGATGCCAGAGCGACTGTTTATATTTTTTTAGCGATGACCTTAAAAACAATGAAAGGCAAAGAAAAACTCCCAAACAAAGACCAGTCTATTGTTACAGGCAACAAAGGGATTTCCCAGATTGACCCAGGCAACCCAGAAAACCGACGGTTCAATCCCAAAATCTAAAAGACATTGACTGAAAATCAAGCAAAAGAAATCAAGAGAAAAACATATGACAAACTCCCTAGTGGAGTTGCCAACTTGTGATGCAAGAAAGTGTTCTCTCTGCGGACAGAGGCAACCCCTCTAGCCCTAGGGTGGGTCTAGTCACAACAAAGATAGATGAACAATAGATTTCCTTAAATAGTCATTGTTGGAGGCCTACCTCAACTGGTGGTCGATGAAGCTTCGTTGTGCTGCTCCAGCTTCCATTTCCTTCTCCTCAACGAGTGATCAACCTGAAACAATGCAAAAAAAATACAACAAAGCACGTAACCAGAAAACAACAATGATCTATTTACTCACAAAGTCAAGAAGTCATGAGCTATCAAGTAAATTAAATGCAAGACATAAGAAAACATCAATGATTGTATTAATAATAAAATGAGAGCAAGCTTACAACCGAGTCTTGACGTCACAAGCCTTCTCGGAGGATCTAGCCAGTATGTTTCTCAAGCATTCACTCTTCAAGGATGAATCTCCCAACATGCAATGTCTCTCTCTCACTCATAATATTTAACACAAAGCTAAGGGGCACTCCAAAACCTTCCACAAGCTATCAATAATCCCACACTTGTCACACTCACACCAGCTATCTATCAAAAGCACTAGCAGCACTGCTCAACCCAAGGAATTACCAACTAGTTGATCATATCAAAGGTGAGTGCTTAAATAGGAGAAAGAGTCTCCATGAAAGGTGGAAGAGAGAGCTTATCCCCAAGGAAGGTAGCATAAATGATGGAATTTTCATACCAAAGGAGGAAGGGCGACACAAACTATGCCAACAACCAGGTCTGGAGGCATCCAAAAGGCCGACTGTTGGAACGAATTTGCCCAATCTGGATCATCACAGGACGTAAACTAGTCACTTGCGACAACATCACGATGAGGCAATGCACACAGACTTGTCATCATAAGAAATAACTCATAACCTCGCGCTGTGTCTAGAAATCCAACCGTCGCAGGAAATAGATGTACACCTGCGACGGAGTCGCGATGAGACCGTTATGAAGATGGGAGCGTCGCGTATATTAAGGGTTTTCTCGCGACAGGGCAGCAAATTAAGAAATAAGGGTCATTTGCAGCAACAAAGAGCATTTGCTTATCAGTGGGAAGATATAAACATGTTGATTTGACACATGACACAATAGAAGGACTGAAATGAGGACAATGACAAATTACTGTGTAACACAAGTCACAGGGTGATATTGTGGTTAGTCAGCAAAGTAAGTAAACAAACACAAGCTACAAAGTGAAAGACAAATTTGAATGAAACACAAGTGCTTGAGCAGTGCAAGACAAGCTGCTAATATTATGAGAAGGGAGGCTCCAAAACAAAGCGAAGAAATTTTTTGGAGGGTGGTTGTAGTCGCTACAACATTGGCGACACACTGGTAGAACTCCAACTCTCTGTATGGACCTTGTTTCATGTAAAGCGACTCTAACTCCAGAAGTATTGTTCGATTATTTGATCATCATGGCTTCTAAACTAGCTTCTGTTAAATATATAGTCCCTGCCATTCTCTTGATTGGTCGGCACACAAACCAAGCCAAGTCAACTGAATTGTTTCAATTGGGGATGAGGGATATATTGATGCACAAGTAATATAACTTTCATAGTTTGAGTTTCATCTATGGTGTTTCTCCACTTCCAGCAAACCTGGATAGTACCTCGATAGAGTCATGCATGGTCACAAGAATTGCTCCGCTGCCAACGAGGCTGGTCAGTACCCTGGCGAAGTTACTTGCAACACCCCTCTATGCAGGAAGCCTTTCTTTTTTTTTGCCTTTATTTTATTTTCATTTTTCATTTTTTTCATTTTCAGAGAACTATGAATAGGCACTTATTTATTTCATGAGGCGGAAGAGGCTAACTTATTGAGAGCATAAGAGGTTGTTCCCCCCTCACCTTACTCTACTTGATTGAGTTGAAAAGGGTTAAATGAATATAGAAAGACCGATTAGAGTAGGTAGTACTAGTTAAAAGTGTAAACGTTATGTTTTCACCAAGACTCACTCTGAATAGTACGTATTTTCCATCAGGGTATTATCGAATGAAGACAAAAAGATCTTCATAAAGAGAGAGGACAACAGATAACCAATTGTTGATAGTTGTACAAGTCCCCTTGAACTTCACCCTGCTTGTCTCAAGAGCCAAACACGGTTTCATGTGAAGCTAATCCTATGGGTTCATAACAAGAAAACAAACAAACAAGCGAAGGACAAAAGTAAACGAAAGCAAAACAAGTAAGAAAAGTAAAACATGCTAGAAAAGCAATCAAGAAAGAAAACAATACTCCTACTCCTAAACCAAATAGTGCATGGGCCTACTCACATGAAGTGATATATATAATGTAGCCACCGATGCATTGGTTGGCCCATGTTAGTGAAGGCATGGTTGACAATAAAGATATACAAGTAAGCCAACACACAAGAAATATTAGACAATGAAAACCAACATGCTCAAAGTTTTAATGCGTTGATAGAAAAGAAAAGAGTAAAAGTGCAAGACCAACACTCTGCAGACATAACATGGTGTTGCAAAACACTATGCATAGACAATAATAATGTACACTCTTTTGACCGTGAAAAATGAGAAAACATGAAAAAGGAAGACAACTTTCGCTTGGAAAGAGTGCTCGTTGTGTATGATTCCTCCAATGCATGAGCGATGGGATCATGTGGTTGTGGTGGAGGATGTAAAATATATAGGTTAGACTGATTTTCAATGCAAACAGGAGAGTGATGAGGAGCCTGGGGTGTTTCAATAGATTTTTGATCGGAAGTGGAACTGACCTTAAGACAACGAGGACCTGACATAACCATCATATCGGGCTGAAGTGCCTCGACATCTTGAGGGATTTCCACTTCATCATCAGGTAGATCGTCAAAGACCAGTGGCTTAGAAAGATTATTAATAAGTGAATTGACATCATGATCAAATGAAGGAGTAAAGTGATCACGATAGCCACGATCATAAAATTCGAGATGTTCATCGACATCCTCATGATCTGACGAATCATACAGAGGGGTTGATGAGAAACAAAAATGTTCACCCTCTGAGTTTTTAGAAAGAAAAGATGATAGTTTTGTCATATTTAGAAAGAAAGACGTGTCCTCTTCGTAATCAAATGACAAAATGACATCCGGTGTGTTCCATGAATGATTGGAAGTAAAAACATCTGAGGATGGATTTTCATGGGACAAATTAGAAATGGAAGAATCAGAAAATATGTCAAGAAACAACGAATGAGGTACAAATAGAAGGAGGTCACCCTTCACTATAGGTTCTTCTTTAGATTCCCACACATTCTCATCATAAATGACAATGCATGTTGGCTACTCAACACCAACTCTATCAACAACTTGATCCTCGTGAACAATGAATGTGGAGTTTGGAATGAGAGAACACAATAGAGTACAATCCGAAGGATCAACACAATAAGAGGATGAAGGTTGAGAAAATGAGTTCACATGAAAACCAACAGGCTTGCAAGCCAAATCTGCGTAGATATCCATAGTAGGTGGTTCGGGAGGATGTGACAGTTCAACATATGGTTTCACAACTTCTCCCACCTCGCACTATGGAGCTAGAGCTGTTTGATAAAAAGTAGATGAAGGGTCACTTATGAAAGAAACCTTGTCCGTATTGGATGATTCTAACACATGAGGATTTTCAGATATTTGAAGAAATACTGAAATATTTCATTGAGAAATTTCCAATCAATTTCATCTTCTAGGATTTGAAATGAGAGATTACAGAAACAATTCCAAAATTGTAAAAGGGATTCACTAGGTGCTTTTCGTAATTCCAGATTTTTTTTTATTGAGTACTTTGTGATCATAACGATAGAAATCACGAGCCAGCTCTCCGATAATTTGATCATAAGAGTGAATGGAGGCTGTGGGAAATGTGACACACCATTGCAGTGCGTTCCCTTTGAGCATGAATGTGAACAACAAGCAAGCAACGTCGTCCGAGAGGACTTCATTCTTTTAATGAAGACCCATGAAGGTAACTCTATGACTAAGAAAAAATGCTTCACTTTCACCATAATATGTGAAATTTGACAAGTCATTAAAGAGATCCTTTGATACTTAAAAATCACATCGATGAGACAGACATGTCGGAGGTGTTAGAGCTTAGATTGACCTCAGGCTAAAGGAAGGCAATTCCAGGGTAACCACAAACCATGCTTAACCTGGTAGCTAGCCCTACCAGGTTGGGAGAGGGCTCTCTCCTTGTCAATCTCAGTTGAGATGACTGAATTAGATATGGATTTTAGGCTAGGTATAGTAGCTCTAGTTTTTTTGGTTGATTTTGATGATTTTGTTGCTGGATCAAATGGAGCAGGCAACTTTGGGTCTCGGAATCGAGTCAGGAATGCAGGGTGTTCTGTGGGCTGAGGTAGGTAGGTGTTTTGGCACTTGGAATTGAGTGAGATGGTAGGTATAAGATTTGTGAGGAGTTGAGGAGGGCATGCAAAGATCATGAGTCCTCTTCAAACAACTAAAAACATCAAAAACTAAATGTATTCCCAAGGTAGAGCACTGCTACCAATGTATTCCACCTATTTATCTTGATTTCATTTATTTTAGAAGAATGAAATAGATTTTGGCACATATAACACATGAGAAAAACTAATGACAGAAGGAGAAATAATGCAAATACACATTACCACAAGAACCCCACAAAATTAGCTACAAATCCTGGTTTATTTCCTTGCCAAACTGCTGTAGAGATGTACAATGTAGCTCAGAGCATCCAAGAGAGTCCAACCTTTTATAATGACTGAAAAATACATAATATAGACATCAAAACCACCTATGCTAGCCATCAGGGGTCAAATCCAAGAGATAAGGGACTGTTTCAACCATATCTAAACTAGGAACAGGAATATAGGCAATGGAACAACTTGCCTCTAAAACCATGGAAACTGATTCACCCACCCTCTGACCACCTCAAGATGATGAATCTACCCTTTAAGATCATTTTACAATTAAATTTACATAGCATAGCATCATTTACAATCATAAATTCATCCAATATAAGAGAAAAAGTCAACTTGTAGAAAAACTAGGCGAAATTTGGATTTTTGAGCAAACTGGTTCTATGAGTAGCGCTACCTATCCTGTGCATAGTGCCACTTATTAGCTGATTTTGGAGGCCTTCCCCTTATCCAAATTGAGCCCAAGATATCTCAGTGGAAAGGTCTTCCTGTCTAGTTTCTGTAACATCTTGAATTTTTGCATTTGGAGGTCATTTTCCTGCTCAAAAGTGGAATCTCCCAATACTTCTTCCTATGTGTCCAAAAAGAGGCAGAGAGATCATTTTTTGATGGTTTTTTGACCTTTAGGTGACCAAGATTTGCTCCAAATTTTCTGAAACTTTCATGGTTTGATGTTCTCATCATGTTGAATCCAAATATGCAAACCATTCCTCCAAAAAATCTCCCAGTCAAAAGCGTAGTGCCGGTGGCGCTATGCACCTAATGCAATTTTCTGTGTTGGAAAATTTCAAAATCTCAAAATGAAAAAATTTCACCAAAACTTGCCCAGATTTGGCACAAGGCTCCCTCATTAGTTGCTTTTATGGTCTAGTGAGGCCTCAACCAATATTTTTGTTAGGCCAGGCAGTAACTCCAAAAAACAAAAAAACTGATTCGTATATTATTCCATAGGTAGGTCATTGTTATATACAATAGGGAGTGATTGTTCAGTTCATCTCCCAATGTCTGTTCACATTCCTAATTTAATTATTTACATAAAATTCCCCCAATCATGAAGATTAGGTGTCAACATTCCCCCCCTTAATCTGAAGGGATGTTGGTGAGTCCAAGCATCATTCTGAATCGTTCAAGCTTTTCCCTTCCAAGTGCTTTGGTGAAGATGTCTGCAATTTGCTCATTTGTTGAACAATGACGGAGATGGATTGTTTTGGCCTCAACATGATGTCGAATCAGATGATATTTAGTATTGATATGCTTCGTTCGATCATGGAACTTTGGGTTCTTGGCCAACTTTATTGCAGAGGTGTTGTCAATCATGAGTGGAGTTGATTGTACTTGTTTTACCTGCAAATATTCAAGAATTTTCCTGAACCACATAATTTCTTTTGTTGCTTCAACTGCTGCCACGTATTCTGCTTCTATTTTGGAATCTACTGGAACTGATTGTTTGCTTGATCTCCAAGAGACAACTCCTAATCCAAGACTCATAGCATAACCTGAAGTAGATACTCCAATTTCTTTATCTCCATCGAAGTCTGAATCAGAGTATCCGATCAAACTGAAGTCATCCACCTGTGTGTACTTCATTCCATAGTCTTGAGTTCCCTTCAAAAACTTTAGAAATCTTTTTGTAGCAGACCAATGTCCCTCACAAGCCTTTTGCATAAACCTGGAGAGGATTCCAACAGCAAATGAAATGTCTGGTCTAGTAGTAGTAAGGTAGTTGAGACTTCCTACAAGCTGTCTATACTTTGTTGCATCCTCAAATTCCTTTCCTTCAATAGATGTGAGCTTTAAGTTTTGTTCCATTGGAGTGTTAAGAGGATTGCACTCTGTCATGCCAAATATGTCTAACAAATCTCCAATGTATTTCTTTTGAGAAAGAAATATGGACTTTGGATGTTGGGTTACTTCAATGCCAAGATAGTAATGAACATAGCCCAAATTAGTCATTTCAAAACTTTTCCCCAATTCCTTCTTCATGGATGCAATGTAGCTTTCATTGTTCCCTGTCATTAAAAGACCATCTACATATACCACAAGATATACAACTTTTTTGACAACTTTCTTGACAAATAAAGTTGCATCATCAAGATCAAAATGATTGAAGTTGAGTATGAGAAGATGCTCAGTTAGTTTTTCATACCAGGCTCGTGGTGCTTGTTTGAGGCCATACAAGGACTTCACAAGTTTTCATACTTTATGTTCATGTCCTTTCACAGAAAATCCTTCAGGCTGGGACATAAAAACATTCTCTTTTAGATCTCCATTTAAGAAGGCAGTTTTTACATCCATTTGATGGACTTTCCAACTGTTTTGAGCTGCTAGTGCAAAGAGTGTCTGGATGGTGGCCCATTTTTCTGTGGGGCAAAAGTTTCCTCATAATCGACTCCTTCCTTCTGTGCAAACCTTTTTCCACAATCCTGGCTTTGTGCTTGTCAAGTGAGTCATCAGCTTTGTACTTGTTCTTGTAGACCCACTTTTAGCCAATTGGTTTGGTTCCAAATGGAGGATCAACTAGCTTCCAAGTGCCGTTTTTTATGAGGTTATCATACTCTTTTTGCATCGCTTCTTTCCATTCATCATGAGAAACAACTTCTTTAAAGGAAGTTGGTTCAAAATCTGTAGACAAGTTCAATTCACAATCATAAGAAACATCCATATCAAGAGGTGAATCAGAGACATCTACATCACCTCCATTTTGTCGGGTTGAATTTCTAGTTCCTGCCTTTCCAACCTCAGCAGCATGAACACTTTCAAGTGTCTTTGTCAGCCACTTTGGGGGACTTTTCTGAGATGGTCCGGGCTGCTCCATTGATTGACTTGGGATTGAATCAAGAT
>APFE030261833.1:151651-163375 GCA_000404065.3 Pinus taeda
GAAGATGAGGGTGTGTTTTATCATCCGAGACCATTCAGGATAGTTCTCCTTGCCAGTGAGAACTATTCCTACCATAGATATGATTGAATGCATTCTGTAAAAAAAATACTTCTGTTGATATATAGTGAAATTGTCCTAAAAAATTTCTGTGGGGAACAATTTTGGAGCAGCAATTTCAAAGCTCACTAAAAAGAAAAAACACCATAAATCCCTTTGATTCTCTAGACCTTGAAGCTAGTAATAAAAGATATGGCAGCGTTAAAGTGCTGGACGACATTTAAAAAAATATGGGCATCATTTGTGCATGATGTTCATGACCCCTTTTTCGTTGGGTGTAACTTATATGGGCTCGGCCCAATATAAACCTTTACAAACTCAAATGATCATAACCATAGAACTCTACATTGAAGTGGACGTCTTTTCGCGAGTGCTGCAGGATCAATTTAAAATTGAGATTTAAATATGATTTAAATACCATATACCAATCAAACGTAGAGACCCTTCCATACCACATTCAACACCGCATTCAAATGTCGATACCACTCAACCATTCAATAAAATGTTGATACCATTCGCATTCAACATATACCATATTCAATACCACAGCGTTAATACCATTCAATACCACAACATTAATACCATTCAATAACACATTCAAATACCATTCAAATGATTTTAAATGATTTTTAAAAAAACCGCAGAGCGTTGTATAGTTCAACGCATACACCACTTTTGTATTCACCAAAACTCTTCTCATCCAAATCAAAAGAATACCAATGAGCATCACATATATACTTCAACATGCTTCAACGCATATACAGATTTTGGACGGGCATATGTATAAACCCACGGGACGGTTAAGTTGCTTCTCGATAAAGCAATACAGGCATATGTATAAACCCACGGGACAGTTGAGTTGCTTCAACAACACAGGCATATGTATAAACCCATGGGACGGTTGAGTTGCTTCTTGATAAAGCAATACTGGCATATGTATAAAGGTGTTTCAACGCAGGAGTAATAACAAC
Organism: Pinus taeda; assembly: GCA_000404065.3. Classification (NCBI taxonomy): domain Eukaryota; kingdom Viridiplantae; phylum Streptophyta; class Pinopsida; order Pinales; family Pinaceae; genus Pinus; species Pinus taeda. The sequence goes on from APFE030261833.1 coordinate 152,680, forward strand.
TCACCATAAACCAATTCAACACCCATTCATATGATTTAAACCAAGGCAATATCAACCATCAACCATTCAAATGTTATTATTCAAATGCATTCAACTGGAAATGCAGCTTTAATATGGGACAACATTAATATGATTCAATACCACATACCAGGAGCTCAAAAACTTCGGACCTTCATCAATGGTGGCGTATCTACCACTCAGCATCCAACGTAGATTCAATGGTCTCTGCTTTACTTTGATTCCATGTCAGGCCTCAACGCTAAAATAGGAAATGACAGCGTTATAAAAAATTGACAGTATGGACAGATGTGCAGCGCTGGCAGAGGCAGGTTATTTTAGGACAGAGGGGAATAAGGGAGAGGCAGAGGCCAGGACAGAGGAGTTATAGGAGCATAACAGCTAAAACAAGGAGCTGGCTCTGATACCATGTCAGGCCAGGCGGTAACTCCACAAAACAAAAAACTGTTTCGTATATTATTCCATAGGTAGGTCATTGTTATATACAATAGGGAGTGATTGTTCAGTTCATCTCCCAATGACTGTTCACATTCCTAATTTAATTATTTACATAAAATTCCCCCAATCATGAAGATTAGGTGTCAATAATTTTTAGCTTGTTGTGCTCCTTTTTTCTCCTTAAGGCCTTCCTCAACCTTGCCTTAAGCTTCCTTATCCTTATATTGCATATTTTGTTCCAAGTCATATAGTGATAGGTCATATGGCGAAGCATCTTCTTGTCTCTATTGGCCTTCTCAGGTAGCTTTTCAAGGTGTATGTTGACCCTTTCAAGCCAAGTTTCCCGGTCATTCTTAATCTCTTGCTCAATGGAGGTCATTTTGACCTTTGCCTTCTTTGCCTTTTGCTAGTTTTCCTTGATCATTTGCAACTCCATGAAGACTTGCTTGTCGGCCAATTGTTTGTTTTCTTGCTCTAGATAATTGATGATCCACTTTGCCCTCTCTAAATTGACTGACAAGGCTTGTATATCAGCCTCTTGCTCCTTGATGATCATGTCTTTAGTTATATTTGTACCTTGAGTTTCTAAATCAATGACATCAACTCCTTGTGTCTCCTTATGATCAACAAGATCAAAATCTCTCTCTTGCCCATCACTAGGATCCTTCTCATGCATTTTTCCCTTGCCTTCACCTTTGCTCTTGCTATGCTGCCCAACATGTACTTGTTTAGTTGAAGATGAAGGCAAAGCCCCTTCCACTCCTTGTGGAGATAGCATTTTCCTGTGGCCTGTAGATGAAGGCGAGACCCCTTCCACACCTTGTGGAGATAATACTCACCTGGAAGCTGTAAAAAGTTTCCTAGTGCCTCTCTCATATGTCGCAAACATTGGCACTCCCACAGTTTCAGTCTCTTGGACCTTTTGCTGTCTTGAAGGTCCACCTGTTTCTTGAGGCATTGATGAAAATACTTGAGGGCTTTTGAACACTTCACGAGAAATGAAGGTCTCCCATGGTATGTTAAGTAGGTTCAGCTAATGTAAGATAATGATTTTAATCACAAAGAAGTGATAGATGTTGGTTCGCTGCTGGGGTTATGATTTCCTCTTTACAATGAATGCCATCTTCTCTATGTTTCTGAATATGAAGTAGGGGATATTCATCATTCTCACCCTTGTGAAATGCATCAGCAATCTAATGTGGTAGGCACACAGTTGGGAGAACCTACCTTCACAAGTAAAGTACTTGATGATGATCTTCATTAATGGAGCAAACCTGACCTCCAAGAATTTAAAGGGGAACACTCTGCTAAGTTTGTTATGATATTTAGCCTAATGTAAGGCTCATAGTACTCCCTGCCAATGTACTGACCTTTGTTCCACTTTTCACCCACATTTGGAATACTTGTAGCCTCTGAAATGATAGCTAGTGACAAAGTGAATGTGACTCCAGCAAGGTTTGCCTCATTGTTGTCCTCCAGATGTGTCACAAACAACCTTGCTAATTCATGATGGGATTTTACCCTTTCCACCATTTCACAAAAACTGAAACATGACTGATGTCTGAAACAAGAAAGGGAAAATGGGCAGGCTTGCAGCTCCCTCGAACTAGTGGGCTCCTCTCTGATATGTTTTCCTCCCTTATGAGGCCTTCTGCCCTGAGTGTCTCTCTCTTTGGAACTGCCACTATGTGTCTCTTCCTCCATTTCATACTCACTATCCCTCTCCATTGTTGTACTGATGTTTGTCTTTGTGGTAAATGAGGAGAGGTGGATTGGGGAATGAGGATGAGATGAGTATGAAGAGATTTTAAATAGGAAAGCAGGTGAGGGTGAACAAGAATGGGTAAGGGATGTAGGAAATAAGTAGGGTTAGTAAAAGGTGTAGGGTTTGGGAGTCATGGTAGGGTTTGTGATATTGTAGGGTTTGGGGTATATGAGTATAGGTTTTGTAGGGAAAAGTTTAGGGAGGGAATTATGTATGGGAGGATGAGAGTTATGGGACAATAGTAATGGGACAACAATTAGGACTATATTTTTAAGATATGGGATAGTTTAGTGAAAATTAGGGTTTGATGTTTTGGAGGGAGAACACAACTCAAAACCAATGCAACAATTCTTGTCTACAAGAAAAAGTGATGTTACTTGCAAATGGAGAAATTTGGGGTTTTGATGCGATTTGATGAATTTCGCAGCAATTTGAAGCTCAGATGACAGGTGTGTAGTGCAATTCCAGGTGCATAGCCCAGCTCTTGTGCGTAGCACAAGTTCAAAAAAACAAAGGAGAAGAAGCCCATGTGCGTAGCACAACTCCTATGCTTAGCACCAAGTTTTGGTGCATAGCGTTAGGCAGTTTCCTCCAAGAACACAACAAGTTCCTCCTTTTGTTCAATAACCCCTTAAAATCACGATTTTGCTCATGAACTTCAACTTTAAAAATAAATTAACTTGAGAAAGAAATGACCTTTATATGGTTTGGGTACTTTTGATTTTTCACTCTCCAAAGCCCACTTTATAATGTCTTTTGGCTTTTTCAAATGCTCTGTTTTTTGGATGCTTGACATTTTGCTTAAAATAGGTGAACTGGTGCTTGATAATATTTTGCTTTTGCAGTGGCATGTACTTGGAGATATCAGCAGGTGACCAAGAGCAGCATGTCATCATTAATTACATATGAGAAATGATAAAATTGCATGAAATTACAAATAAAAAGCAATGCTCTGTTTTCACCTCAAACTGGTTTTGAGGTGAAAAAATTATTAAATTATTAAATTATGAAATAAAAAGTTTTCCTGATGATTATTGTCATCCTCATGTGTCTGCTGACCCTTATTGATCCATGGTTACTGGAAAATTTGACATGGTGAAACCCTAATACCTAATGAAACTGAAACCCCAAGACCTAAGATCTATTTGATGAAACAGATTGAAATGAACCTAGACTTGAACCATTGACTGAATCACACATGTAAAGTGGTCAACAGATATGTGTCACGAGTGAAGAAACTGAAATGTGCCTACCATCAGTTGATCCATGACCTAATGGAATGCAACTCATTCAGAATGGGACTCCTAATATGAATGAAAAAGAGTGAATTTTGATCATTTATGGCAGTGTGAAGACACTGACACTAACAGGAGGTTTAACTGTAATGTAAGTCATGAAGAATGTGCAACTATTCAAAACAGACTTTGAGGATGTAGCTTGTCATCTAGCCCTCCTTCTAGTAGCATGGATGTTGATGGTGCTAGACCTGCCAACATATCAGGGGATCTCCTCGGTAAGAAGTACCAACTAGACCTCAGATTGTTTGGAGTAGGAGTCCCAATAGTGGGTAGTAAAGCAATGCCTTGACTGTGACAATGCACAGAGGTAAGTGTGAGATCTTTGTCAGAAGTAAGTGTGTGACCTTGCAGCGAGTCAAGTGATATGCATGGGGGTTCTGTCAAGCGGAGGGGAAAAGGAAGTGTGTGCCTTAGAAGCTTGTAATAGTACGCAACCTGAAAGGAACACATGAGCTAAATGACATCACAAGCTTGGAAGCATAATAGTCCATAATCCAAAGTGACGTGTTAAACCAACTACATTTTTACAAAAAGATTCATACAATTGCATACAAAATAGTTCATACACAAATGCATAAGTTAAATAACATACATTGCTAAAGAAACTAGAATAATCCAACTAAAAAAACAACATATGCATGAAAACATGTTGGCTATGTTATATATTATTAAGTGAAAGTTCCATCCATACACCATTGACAACCACTAGCCAAAATAATGGAACATTACAGTAAACACTGCCTTCCCCTCCAAAGATATGTACTTGCTCTACCCTGTTGAGAAGCCAAGGTTCATCACAATACTCTCTAAGCCTTCTCTAAGTAATACCTAGCCAAAATCTTGGCTCCCAAAAGCCTGTACTATGAGTTATGAGGTTCTATATATAACAAAGGGTTGGGTGACCCTTGACATTCCTCTTTGACTCTTGGACTATCCTCATGACTCTTCACATTACATAGTGTCTGTCCACATTCCACTAATGACATTTGGAATTTCACTTACAATATATTTACAACAATACAATTTCCACATATACCCATGTGGGAAAAAATAGGCTTGAGTCAGCCTAACAAGACAAACAACATCACTCAGGGTCTTGGGGAAAGACCAACTCGGTAACCTCATCACGAGTGTCTTTGGTGACGAACTGATACTAAGCTTGGTATTGTGCTATCGTGTACCCGTATTGTTTGGTGACATCTTTGTCAAAGCAGACTCTTGCCTCCATGGCTTCCAGGTATATGGTTTTGAAACATCTGTCCACTCATCTTGAAGCATGTGCAACATTGTCCTAAGTGTGGTTGGACCACCGATATACTTCTACATGTTATCAACGCTGAGCTACAAGTCATAACTGGTGGCTTCACGCATCAACTGTTGTATGTACTTGTTGAGATCCAGCATGACATGGTTCTTCCTCATGGCCTGGGTGAGGCTTCCGATGGAAGGGATCTTGTGTGTTCGCACTATGACATCCAAACGCCTGAAAAACCATGGATGGGAAGCTATAATGATAGTGATGAGTGGAGGGATTTGCTCATAGTTTTGGATTAACATTTGAATCCGTACTTTGTCTAACTCAGCCTCTTGCTTCATCCTCTTGTGCAAGTAAAACGAGGCTCCGTTGTACCTCATTAGCCATTCTTTCATGTGCGTAATAGTAGTGTGAATTCCTTTGAGAGTTTGGGCTATCTGCACGCACTGCTGTTGAAAGTTTTATAGATGGACCACCACTTTGTGCACGGTGACAAATCTGCTATACACTATCTGCATGGTGGCCTCCAAAGTTGATATCTCCGCTATTATTTCTGTCTTCATCTTTTCATGGAGGATCCTGCGGACTGCTCTATTTTCTACCTGGCCTCTTGCAAGTCCTTTACAATTCGATCATTCTCTGCTATAAAGAAGTTGACCATTGATCTCATGGCTTCTGCATAAGCCTTAGAATCCTCGGCCATGGAAATTGGATGTCTTCTGATATTTCGTACAATCACTCTTTCTTCTGTGTGCGCCAGTGATGTATGATCATCCTGGAGATACTTTCTTCGTGACTGTACAATCCTCTGATGTGAATCATCAAATGCCAAATTGTACACATTAGTCTCCAGATCATCATCAAGGAGAACAACTTTTCCTTGCTCGCTAGAGACTGGTTGCGATTTTGGAGGTGGCGGATACTGTGATGTGACCTCGGATGCCCTCAGCATGAGATCGATGTCTTGGTCCTGAAGATCTTGTTCCATCTCCATGTTTGTCACCCCAAATACTTGTTCAACTTTTTGAGCAAGTTCTCGAACTTGCACCTGCTCACCCTCTTCTTCACCTACTGGTTTTTCTGCTTCTTCAACCAGTATCTGCGCAATTTTCTCTATCAGTGCACCTTGTCCTTCTTCCTTTTCCTATTTCTTCCCTTCTTCCTTTTCTCTCCTCCTCAGGTCTTGTTCTGCTTTCATTTTCTTCTCTGTATCCTACAATCTCCTCTCTATATCTTCCAACCTTTTCTTCTCTCTCTTCTTTTGCTCTACTTCCTTTTTGCATTGTCGCCTCTTTGCCTCTATCTCTAAAGATACTCTCTCAACAAGAGTATATGCTTTGAACTTGTAGCTTTGCTCAACCTCTACACTCTTGAAAATCTTCCTCTTACCTTTGTCTTGCGCTGATTTGTTGCTCACTACTGCGGTTGTTGTTGCTTCTTGTGGTGGTGCTTCCTGTAGCGCTACTTTCCATTCTACTACTATGTTAACTGGTTCATTAAGCCTAGATGATTTGTAGCAATACCTCCAAGGATATTCCTCTTTCCAATGACATGCCCCATGGATTCATGGGTTGTACACCTTCGCATAGTGGTTCTTGCATATTTAGTGGGGGTCATATGGATTGAATCTCTTTGTGCTGAACCCAAACTTCGTCAAGTCCTCAGCCTCGACATCCACATCTTTCAACATACGGCCTTAAAGGAAGAGTGGGCCATGGTGCCTTCTTCCTCCTGTGCAATCCTACTGATAACCCTATGGAGATGTGGTATGAAACTTCTTGCATGAATAGATTGTTCGTGGCAAACCTCAATAGCTCAGGCAGAGGCTTCTCCATGTCAAACATCTTGATGAAGGTTCCACCAGGTGAGGCATACAAATATGCAATGTTAAGCAATGCCTACATCGCTTCCTGGGACATGCAAGGTGGATCCTTTTCGAATATCATCTTGTACAACAGGGTGATGAAGTGGTCAGACAACCTCGCCATGAATCCGCGATAGCTACACTTAGAAAGGAACTTGCAATAGACATTCACAACTTCCTCTGATGGTGTCCATGTCTAACCCATGCCAGGGAACTGCTGTTTGACGTAGATTGCATCAAGCAGGTACACAAACGTAAAGAATCTTGCATGTCCATCCTTAGTTGGATACCGAGCATTAGACACATGCACTTTTAGCTAAAGATCCAACATGTTCAACCAGTTGAATGACTTCCTTAATTTTCCAACTAATATAACATAACAACACAACTCTATGGGGAGGTCTCCATGCTCTCTAGACCATACAAGTGACATGCGAAGATGACCAGGAGTTGGTAAGCCTTCTTGAGTGACTTCATCTTGTAGACCTGGTTGGGTGTCATCTTGAACTTCGATGGATATTTTACCCAATGCTTCATGATGGCTCTAGTATTCACATTGTTGCTGGGAGTGAAGAACAATGCATCAATGTAGTTCACCAGTCGAAAAGCGATACATATGATGGTAGTTTTTCGACCTGAAGGTGGCAAGCTATGTCCCACTTGTATTGCTCAATGTCATCGTCTTGGGATTGGTATGTGAGACAAAACAGTGAATGATATCTGCGCATGGTAAGGCAGGGTACTTGCATGCAACCCTATAAAAGCCTGACTTGTGAATGTTGACATAGACTTGTTGATCTTCTAGATCTTCCTTGAAACTACCCGCAAATATGTCGTTTATTTCTTCCCATGTGCTCTCCATGTCCTTATATACATACAACTACGTGTCTACAGAGATGGGAAAGTTCCTTGGCACTTGTTCAACAACGTCTCCAGTGCTTCTCTCTATAGTGTCCTTTGATCCAGCTCTCTTGGAAACCGTGATGTCTGTACTACTGAGATACTACTCAAAAACTGATGTACTTGGAGACATAACAGACACTCATGACAAGAAAATGTCAACTTAAAAACACAAATCACTTCAAGGATCGATGTTGCAACAAGCTAGGGGACTATTGAGCAAGATTTTTTAGTAGTGACTCTAAGGGGTTAGGGGACTGTCAGCTAGATTGTCAGCTAGATCTACGCATTGCGTAGTCCTAACTGCAAGTGAGATGTGATGCTGAATGGAACTGCACAAAGCATATTTCAATGAGGTTGGCTATGGACTGGAACTATGCAATGCATAGTTCAGTCTAGCTTGATTGCTGGCTAGGCCTACGCATTGCGCAATCCCAGTGGGCAAGACTAGGCATTGTCTCTTAGAATTGTGCAAAGCATAGCTGGAGGCCAGTGATATGAAGCTTTCACACAATACCTGGAGCAAAGGCAGAGTCTTGAGATCCAGGAATTCACAGTACATGTTAGGAAAATCAAGATCTGAGCCAAGACAACCCATATTTTCCCAAGGGAAACTTGAAAATGAGTATATTTGAATGCATTAATTAAGGATGGTGTAGATAGTAGTCAATGATCATGCATGTAATCAAAACCAATTCAGGACTCAGTCAAACGAATGAACAACAAAGCTGGTGGGGAGAGTCATCGCAACGACGAATGTTAGTGCAAAAATAATGTTATGCATGCGACGCTTAAGAAAGACAATGAAAAACTTGAAACAACACTTATACAAGTTAAAAAAAAACTAAAACGCCAACGGTCGTTCAGTAAAACATGCAAAACAATACTCACATAAGACAAGGAAACAAATGTGACAAAAAATATACTTGAAAAACAAAATTTACCTAGAAAAGTTGCGCCGACCGTGCTGAAGGTTCCTAGATGCCTCAAGAATGCCAAAGCTCCAAGATCGAATGTGTAGAATGAGCTCTGGGGCATCCATTAAATTGATTTGGTAGATTTAGGGTTTATGACATGCATGTCAAAAATGTAGGAAAAGGTGACAAGTGGTTGGAAGTTTCTAAAATTGACTTGAGTGTAACTCCTAGTGCTAAAAATAGATCCCTACCTTTTAAAGATATATATATATATATATATATTGCATGGAGAAATTGCACAGTTCTGGAGGGAATTGGGCAACTTACCGGCACATGTAACAGATAATAGATGGATGAATCATTCTGCGTAGTTCTTGTACTGAATGGCTCTGGTTGCCTCTCATGATTGCCACAGTTTCCCGGCTGAAGACATGCTTCTAGCTAGGTCTGCGCAATTTCTGAGCCAAAGCTCACTGTTAGGATGCTTTGGCAATTCTTTAGAGCAAGGATGACTACCAGGCTTCTCTGTGCAATTCCTGAGAGAAAGGCAGGTTGTTGGGCTACTCTGTGCAATTCCTGAGAGTAAGACAGATTTTTCTCTAGGGCTGTGCAGTTTTCCAAGATAGCACAAGAACCAGATGTAAACCAAGTCACGGGGTCAGCTTGTGGTTAGTTAGCAAAGAAATTAAGCGAACACAAGCTGCAAAGTGAAAGATAAACTTGAATGAAACACAAGTACTTGAGTAGTGCAAGACAAGCTGCTAAGATTTTGAGGAGGGAGGCTCTAAAACAAAGCGAAGGAAAATTTTTGGAGGGTGGTTGTAGTCACTACAACAGGAGGAATGTAGCATATTTTATGGCTAAATATTTTATTTGTCAGCGTGTGAAGGCGAAGTGTAAACATCCAGGTGGACTGCTACAACCAATTGTGATTCCAGAGTGGAAATGGAAATTCATTTCCATGGATTTCATCACAGGATTGCTGAGGATAGTGAGACAACATGATTCCATCATGGTTATAGTGGACAGGTTTACAAAGGTTGCACATTTCATTCTAGTGAAGTCTACATTCTCTTCTAGCGATATAGCACAAGTGTTCATCAGAGATGTGTTCAAACTACATAGTGTTCCGAAGTTGTCAGAAATGGATGCGAAGTTCACTTCCAGGTTTTGGAAGGAGTTATTTGTAGGTTTGGGCACAAAGTTGGCCTTCAGTACAACTTATCATCAACAAAAAGATGGACAGAAAAAGAGTGTCAACAGGATATTGGAGGATATGTTGAGGATGTATGTGATGCATCAACACGAAAGTGGGAAGAGTATCTTCCACTGGTTGATTTCGCATACAATAATCAGTATCATGAATCGTTGAGGATGAGTCCTTTTCAGGCGTTGTATGGACAAATTTGTAATACTCCAATTAGTTGGATTGATATGATTAAAAGGGTGTTGATTGGACCATATATATTGGTAGACATAGAATAAGGAATGCAGGTAATCAAGAAGAATCTAAGGGCAACAGAGGATAGGCAGAAGATTTTTGTAGATCAGAACATGTTTTTCAAGGTGTTCCAGGTTTGGGAACATGTGCATCAAACCAAAGAAGAGCTCCTTACGGATTGGATCATGTGCAAAGCTAAAACCAAAGTTTTGTGGACCCTTCAGTATCATTGAGAGAATTGAGCCAGTAGCCTATCGACTTGCACTCTCTTCGATAGTGAAATTTCATGATGTTTTCCATGTGTAATTGCTTAAGAATTATGTTAAAGATATTGATCATGTGATTGATTGGTCAGTGTTGTAGGTGTAGCTAGATGGAGAATTACAGCTGGAGCCTTAATGTATATTGCAGAAAGAGATGCTCATGCTCTGGAACCAAGCAATCGAGCAATTTAAGGTGCAGTGGAAGCACTTTGGGCCTGATTAAGCTACACGGGAGATGGAAGATTAGATGCGGACTATGTATCCTTCCTTGTTTTCCGGTTGAGGAAAACCAGTTTTGGCTTGGTTTTTTGGTGTGATTTTGGTATATGTTTTAATATATGTGTTTGGTCAATTTAGTATTCCTAAATTGATATCATTAATTGTCAACCCGGGGCTCGTAAGCTGATGAAGTGAAGGTGTACTATATGTACTTAAGCAACCTCTTAAAGCTTTTTGTCGTTTGGGGGGGGTTGTTTGTGATTAATTTATCTTCCTAAGATGGAGTGATGTATTTATAAACAAATGAGTGATGGTGTG
>APFE030261833.1:163808-236199 GCA_000404065.3 Pinus taeda
CTACCACTAGATATAAAGCAAACACATAAACACACAAGTAATCCCGGGTCAAAACCTGCAAAAGAGCAATGCTGATCAGCTTAAAGAAAGGATTCAAAATGAATTAAAATGAAGTGAATTACGCTGTACATACGTTAAGAAAAGAAAATGCTAAACATAAAAATACTATACAAGGTTAATATGAACAGGGGCCCTCCATTCACATAACCCAAAGAAGACTCAAAATGTTGAAAGCTTCAAAATAGCACTGCTTCTATTACTCCATGTGCAAAAATTCACAGTCAAGAGTGCTAGAACAACACTATTAAAACAGAGTCTTGGGAATGCACAAAAATTACAACAAGTTCGTAAAAATACAGCAAGTAAAAGTTAAAATAAGCATACGCAAACGCAAGTATTTATAGGCATCTGAAGGATAGCCTATGCGTGCTGCTAAAACTGAAAATAAACAACAAACTGTCATGCGTAATTAAAACTGCAATAACACATCATGAGCCTGCGTGGGTGAGCTGGAGGTCCTGGTCGTCATGGGGATTAAATCCAAGATTAGATTATGTCCCCCACATCCTGCAAAACACGGGCAAGCCACCGTCTGAGCTGACGTGACCAAACAGCTTACGCATCACCGTTAGCTGCCTTCGTTGACCGGATCTTGCCCCTGTTTGACCAGAGGTATGGATGACGTGGATGATTGAACAAATGGCACAGGAACCTCAAGCACCTTGATACCTAAGTACCCATGTGGCTCGTTTGGCAAAATGACACGTGGAACCTTGAGAACAACAAAAAGGCTGCGAAATCTCCAGATGGCTGCGGAATCATCAGATAGCTGCGAAATCGGCAGAGAGCTGCGGAATGCCTGTAAATATGTCAAAATCTAAACAAAACAGTCACACATTAGCAAAGCTCACATGATCATGCTTAATGACATCTAATGTAATGATTTGGGTGGTTTTACATGGAAAATGAGGTGAAAGAGAGAGATAAGTGATGAAAAACAGTAGGTAATAGTGGATGATGAGGTGTAGGTTAGAGGCTCTACAATATGTTTTGGTGATGTTTGGTATATGTACATATGTATATGGATATAAATACCACCATGAGATATGTTATAAAGCTCCAATAAGTGGTATGGGTGTCATGTCACTATGATGTTATGCTTTCATGATGGTTTTCTTTTTAGCAGGTTGATCGTTGTAAATACTGCACGAGTTAAGTTGTAAAGATCCATTGGCTATATGTCTTGCTTACAATAGTTTTGTGGTTATAGGTGATGTTGAACACCTAGGACGGTGTTCGCCTAACTGGGAGGGTTCGATAGCAACCCTGGTGAAAATTCCATGTAATAAAAGTAAATAAAGGAAAAAATAATAACCATGGATGATGGGACACTTATTCCAAGTTGAATGTTGAGAGAAATCCTAGTTATGGGGATCACTTGTGATTGTTTATAGCTAAGGAAATTGGCAAAGGCAATGGCTAAGGTTTTGGAAAGGCAAAAGGATTTTTGGCACATTTATTTATGAAAATAATGGAAGTTAGGAGAAAAAGGAGGTGAAAGTTCACAAGTTGCATGTGGGGAGGAAATTGAAGGAAAATAATGGAAAATGAAGAAAATAGAGGCCACATTAATAAAAAGGATTATGAGGATCAATTGGTAACCTTTTTCCCGTTCAGTTTTGGAGCTCTCCCATTATTCTCTCTCTCTCTCTTTCTCTCTCTCTCTCTCTCTCTCTCATACTCTTGGAGACTTAGAGTTTTATTGGAGCACTCTTGGTGGGTGTGGCATACTTGCATTCTTGGAGCAAGAAGGCAAAGAAAGAGCTGGAAAGCACAAGAGGACATCGAGATCAACAATCGCAACGAGTTTTTCTTGTAGGTACTGAGTTGCATGTATGTTTTCCTCACTAGTTTTGGCATTCATGGCACATGCATGTGGATTCTTGGTCATGATTTTTCACTAGCATGGAGGATTGCATGGATTGACAATGGATTTGCCTAACCTTTCCATTTCCTAGATAGCCATGGAGATTGTGGGTTTATTTCCTTGTTTTGTTTTGGTTGGATCTCATGTTTACTTAGCTTGGGTTGAGTTATTAGTCCCTGGAAGCCTTGGTTGGACAAACGCTCTGGAAGCCCTGTAACGGCTTGGGTTGAGTTACTAGTCCCATAGCCTTGGTTGGAAAAATGCTCTGGAAGCCCTGTAAAACCTTGGGTTGAGTTACTAGTCCTGTAACCTTGGTTGGACAAACACTCTGGAAGCCCTTGGTGGGCTGAGTTACTAGTCCTAGAAGCCCTAGTTAGACAAATGCTCTGGAAGCCCAGAAAATGTTGTGGGTTGAGTTAGTAGTCCTGGAAGTCTTGGTTGGACAAACGCTCTGGAGCCCATCAACAATCATGGGTTTATTTACTAGTCCTGGGAGCCAGGTTGGAACAAATGCTCTAGAGCCCTGAATGGCTGGGATATAGACAGATATGATGATGGTTTTGTGATGTCTAACTTTGAGGTGGAATCATTGTTTGATGGGTTGAGGTGGATGGCCTATGGAAGCCTTCTATGAGTTTTGATTGATGTGTTCTATGAGATCCCATATTCATGCTTGGAATATGGCACGAGGGTGAATGACTGAAGAGATATTTGGCTAAGTCATTCTACGGTCGAGTGGAACGTGGAAGTCCCATCCCTGGTTGGATTTTGCATCATCAATAAGAGGTTATTTCTCTTGTTATTTCTATGAGCACTATATTGGATTATATGAGGTTTATATGGAAATGACTTCATTGGTATTTTTGTCTGTATTATGCTGGTTATGTATATGTTTTATGACAACAACTATGTATGAATTTCACCATGTTTTTACTTGTAATTGAATGATTAATGTATCTATAGACTAATGGATGGAATGGCTGTTAACGTGATAAGGAATCAATGCTTCATGGAGAATACCAGATAAGTATGCGATCCCTATGCTCATATATGTTATTTACACCTGTATTTTACACATTCATGATATGTTCGATGAAATGCCTGTCATGTCTAGTAGGGGTCATGTCAAGGTCTTAAACAAGTATTTGCTTTAGTACTATCATTTCCATGTTATTTTACTGTTCTAAAGAGATGGTCCAATTCTGGGTAGTGACCTAGGCTCCGGTCCTGAAAAAGTGGCTGAAATCCCTGGGACGCTAGCATATTAATGACTAAATGAGTCTCTGGACGTTGGATGGAAAGCCTATGAGAGTGACTATGGCTTTATTGGCGCTATCATGCCTATAGCATGAGAGTGACTGAGGCTTAAGCTGTCCAAAATTTCAGTGGGACCCAAGGGCAAGTTGTTTGAAGTGTTGGATTGGTTCCTAGGAGCCCTGAAGCTAATGTTGAATGTTTGTATGGTCTGTTTCCATCGGTTCCATTTCCTTAACATGACTTAGGAGTTCAAATCATATCATAGTGGCCTCTCATCGCATGTTTACCCCGGATGGCCGGTTTCTTGGGTAGATGTGGGAGTAGGGTGTTATAAAGTGCACCTCTATTTAAAAGGAGGTGTTCAACTTCCTTTACATTTAAATATTAATTTATAGACTGAAAATCACGTAAATTATCCTATGGAGGAGCAAAAGGTCCTCTTTATTAATTATTTAATCTAAATTATACAAAATAAGGAGAACCATTCCACATGTGCAAATATAAAGGGGTATAAACCCTGAAACATGACCAATCTCCAATAATTGAGGGAAAAATAAGGTTTTGGTGTAATATTTAGCCTCTAGTGGCCCTTAAAAGCTACTTCCTTTTGACAAAATTAAAAAATACCATCTTTATGTGTGGACATGTGGGCCCTATAGAAAATATGTGATAGGTTAACCCAATAATGCAATATAAATCAAAACAGAATACTATAACCTACTTCTACTATCAATTTGCGGAAGCTTAAAGGTCGAGCTGAACAATATAACCAGAAGAAGAAGAATCAATGGCACAATACACATGAAAATACTTTGGGAAAAGTCTTAGATAAAAACCCCACACTATTGTATTATCATACATGGTGGAAATACATAGGTATTATACAAAGCCTTAGCTCTCACAGCTAGCCAACGCTCAATACAATCCTCACAGATGCTCATAGGCAATCTTGGCTTCTCTCCAGCCTTCCTCTCTGCCCTCCAAGCTCCTATTTCCTTGTGTTGTTCCTTGTGGATGATTAGCCTATTACCAAGTGGAAAAAGCAACCTTCAAAACTGCACAATCCTCAAGGATGAATCCTTGATTACATGCATGAGTTTTTTCGATGAAAAATCACATGAGACTGATAGTACACTCTCCTTGAACATTAATTTCAACCGAGTCTTTCTCAGAAAGACATGCATGAGTTTCTGATGAGGGAATCTTCAGTTAACTGGAGTAGCACTAGTTGAGTGCATTAATGCATCAACTGACTGTTAACTCACTATCAGATCCTCAAATAGTTTGGAACTAGTTTAACTGGACTTAACTCAGTAAACTGAGTTAACTAATTACAACTCAAATATAACTCAATCTGATCTCCTTAATTTAAGGGATAACTCTTGCATGACTTCAGAAAGACTTCTAACTTGAATTTCTCCAACTTATTAATTTAAAATAAATTAATTAATTATTTCCAAGTAGCTGTTAAGACTAAATTCGATTTTAACTCACAATCTAATTCAAGGTCAAATTAAATTGAAATATTCTTGTTACCATATTTCAACAAGCCCTAGATAAGCACCTAGTTCCAAGACCCCTTTAAGTTGACTCAATGATCTCACAAATTTGTTGGCTTCATGCCTTCAAAGGCCCTTCCAACTAAATTTTATTATAAAAAAGGAAATCAAGTCCCCTAATGTTTTACACAAAATTAGCATGTACGGATTCCAAGTGTGGGAAAGTATACTCGCAATATATAGCCTTCAAAATATGAGTAAAACCCCTAAAGGGGAGGGGCATCACTTCCTCAAAACAAGTTCATAAATCAAATATAAAGATCCCATATCAATACAAGCACATCATCCAAAGTGGATAAATTAGCCCTAAGCTTTAGCAACAACCCTCTCCTTTCCTTTTGAGCTATCCATATCATCATTTAAAATATTGTCTAGGTAACCTTTAATGTAAACAAGAGCTTTAAAGGCACATATTTTAGCTCCAATCTCTCTCCAAAGGTGTCACCACCTCCATCAATTATACAAGCTACAACCCCATATGTGAACATGAGGATTTTCAAAGTACACAACGTAACCCTCTAATGTGTAAGGTCGAATCCATCAAGAATTGTTTGAGGTCGACTTAGCCCAAACAACTTTTTATTTGCAATTGAGTGAGCCTTCAAATTTATGCTTTTATTCCTAAGAACAAAGTTAGACTCTCTCTCTCTCTCTCTCTCTCGCTCTCTCTCTCTCTCTCTATATATATATATAGATATATATTTAATTAATTAATAAATTTATTATTATTTATTTTAAATTATTATTTTATTTATTATTATTATTTATTTTATTTATTATTTATTATATTATTATTTTTTTTTTTTTTTATTTTTTATAATTTTTAATTTAATTTTAATTTTAATTTTTTTTTCTGTGTCAACCAAGCATTTATTCCACAATGGTTGGCCCTCTATTTTTTTTAGTGCCAAAACTTGCGCACGCACACACACCCTTGTTATATGCACATTATATGATCCAAAGTAAAAACATCATTCATCTAACTCTAAAATGATACCATAAAAGGTTGACCTATGTAATGAACCATGTGCCTTTAAATGATAGGAATATAGTAATCATAATACAATTCAAGGAAGAAGCCTCCTTTTATGATGAATACAATGTAGAAGGCAAGTTTTGATGATCCTAAGGCTAGGGCTCTTGGTGTATGTGTGTGTGTGTGTGACATGGGGTACAAAAATAAGGAAAGGATATAATCAAAGGCTATGGTTTACATAACAATGTAACAATATGAATGTAATAACTCAATATATAGGGATTAATAAGGGGTTTTAAGGTTAACATGGGGCTTTTCTGGGGCTTAACATTCCCCTCCCCTTCAAACAAGTTTTGTCCCCAACACTTGACTAACTATGGGTGTTTTTGCATGAACAAATCATCTTACCATATTGCCTCTTCTACTAGTAAATTCTTCCATTTGATGAGGTACTCAATAATTACCTAATTTTTTATTTGTTTAATTCTTATTTCTAGGATTGTTTTTGGTTATAGTATGAAATTTCCTTGTTTATTACCAGGATCTCGTCACTGATTACCTCCTTTAAGCAAGAAACATGGAAGACTAGGTGCACACGTGAAGAGGGAGGCAACTCCAATTTGTAAGCATATTTCCAATCCTTTGCAATACCTTATGGGTACCCTAATACTTGGTGCTAATTGATTGTCCTTCTTTTGTTGCTTGAGGGAGATTTGTTTATATGGTTGTAGTATCACAAATATCCAATCCCCAACTTCAAATTCCCTTTCATTGTGCTATTTATTTTCTTGTTGTTTCATCCTATTTTGTGTTATAACCAACCTGTCCTTCAATAGTTTGAGAACCTCTTGTTAGTTCCCTATGTAATTCTCCACTGCTTGAGCTCTTATAGTCCCTTTCAAGGGTGATGTGATAGTTGGAGGATGATATTCATAAAGTTCCAAAAATGGGGTATTTTTTTGCAAAGTATGGAAGGTTTTTTTGTACCACCATTCTGCCAAGGGAAACCACTTGACTCATTGTGTTTGTTTATCAAAGGAAAATAACCATATATATTCTTCCAAGCATTTTTTCACGATCTCAGCTTGCCCAAAATAATACAACTTTGTAGTCACTCCACAAATAAAATTTGAGGGTATTTTAGAAGATGTTGTGATATCTATGGACTCTTGTGAATATCCCACCAACTTTATGGTCTTACAACCCAAATCCACTCTAAGGGGTTACCTATTGATTTTAGGATTACCATGGTTGGAAATTATTGATAACTATATTACTTTTAGATCCAAGAATATTATGATTGCCCATGGAATTTTCACCAAAAATCTTACATTATATCCCCCATCCAAGTCGAGAATTGATCTAGAACTACTAATTTGCGTAGATGGAACCTATAATTTGGTTCATCTTGATGACAAAGAGCATCAAGATGAACCAAATAAAGAAAATGAAAGCAAGATTAATGGACCAATTGTATGAAGGAATATGACGATGAAGAAATTCTTTAACTAGAAGTCAAAATAGATCTTAAGACAAAGCTTCTAGCTGCCTTATACGAGATAAGTAGTTTGAAAAACGAAAATGAGGAGCTCAAGAAGCAAGCACAAGATGGTGACCATGACCATGAAAAGACAAGGAAGTAAGTTGAACTTTTCAAGCTTCAAGTACAAGAAAGAGATAAGGATCTCAACAAACTTAAGGAGGAAATGCATCAAAATAGGAAAAAACATCATGAAGAAGTCATATCCGTGACAAATCAGTTGGATAAACAAAGAAAAGAGAGGAAAATTTGTCAAGCCATCTTGAACAAAGACATAAGGACTTGAGTAAATTAGAAAAATAATTTGGTCAATATAAAGAAGAAGTCACCACCCTAAAAGCTTTGTTTGATGTAGGATATGACGTAGCAGTTCTTTGAAGAATTTTGTAGCAACAATTTTGTGTGTATCATTGAAGTCACCCTTGGAGAAAATATAAATTGCCATCATTCAAGGAATCTTTGAGTAGACCCTTTGAGCATAATTAAAGAATGAGTTTTGTAGCATACTTTGGAAAGTATACTTCAACAAACCTTAAATATTTATTATGCATTGAAGATCTTGAAAAACATAGTCAACAATCATGGAAGTAAAGGAATTTGGAAACACCATTGAAAAACACTTAAGAAGTTGACATAGAGGAGTAGTTAAAGAAGACCAGTGGAAGAAGATTTATTGATGAAATTTGTAGAGGATTTGGTATGCAGAACTATTGAATACATTATTTGGACCAACTATTAAAGACAATCTTGGAACAACCTTTTGTATTACTTTGAGGACCTGTGCAACAAAAATTGGAGCATCATTGAAGTCCTCATGGAATAACCTTGAAGAATATTGTTTGGGTTACATGAAAAGCTGTGGAGACATCTTTTAAGAATCATAAAGATGTCATTGATGAGCTAAGCAAGGGAATTTGTTGAAGGCTAATTTGAAGATATTGTTAAGGCTTGTTGTAGAAGTTTCTAGGAGGCCTTGAGGAACCATTCAACCTGCATTGAAGAGATGAAGTAGATTGATAAGGTTGGTGCCCTAAAGGATAGGTGTTCTCAAGAAGATCAAGTTGGATCTTGTGCCAGTGGAGAGGGTTGGAGCCTCATAAAGACCACATTAGAGCTTGGCATCATACAAGTTAGAGCCTAGTTGATTGAAGATTGGTGCCTTCATATAGGGGTTGGAGACCTAAACATTATTGTACTTGATTTATTGTAAAGAATATGATTGGAATCCTCATTATTTATGGTTAATAAAATTATTTGTTTTATATTGTTCATTTTTTGTTCTATTTATAAGTGATCTAAACTGGTAAAGTGAAAATTATAAAAGAAATATTGATTCACCCCCTCCTCTCATTTTTTCAAAAAATGACAAAGAGCATCAAGATAAATGCTCTAAGTGATGAAAAATAGGTTGTTTAATAAGTGATTACACTAGACCAATATATTTCCCTCTGGGATAAAAATGAGGATGAAGAGATCAATGATTTCATTACCTCATCATCTCCACTTATATAGCAAATTCTCAATCAGGTCTTAAGTCCTTCTGTCTAAGACACTCTCTTTACAACAAATAAATTGTTAGTGGTAAACAATTCATCCCTATTTGTTGAACATTGGACAAACCAGTGCTCCCTGTGTGTTTCGTGACATGTGCTTAACTGCCTCTCATGGATCCGTTGACTCTAGCGATGCATCCATTTACTAACACCTGTAGGTTTTGGCGTAACAAAAATTGTGTTTCCAACAAGTGGAATCAGAGCCAAAGGTCTCGAGTTCGAATCACACCCAACTTGCACAGGGGGGATATTATTGGACATCGGATAGACCAATGCTTCTTGTTTGTTTTGTGACATATGCTTGACCACCTCTCATGGATCTGTTAACTCTGGTGATGCGTCCGTTTACTAACACCTGCGGGTTTTGGTGTAACGACAATCATGTTTCCAACATTGTTGAAAAATATAACTCAAACACTAAATATATGAATTTTTCCTCAAAAATTACCTGGATTGGCTCATTATACTATTTCTAATCTATTTGATGCATTTAGAGTGCAATAATTAGAGGAATTAGCTCACATAACCATTTTCACCGACGATTCCTAGTTTGAAGACTTGGGGTTTGAAACCTCTTGAAAGTATTTTGAGACATCAAATGGAATTTTTTGGGCGTAAAAGTTTGTGGCTCAATTGTTGCACCCCTTAGTGTTATTCTACACATAGATACCTTTCTGACGGTGCAATAATTGCCTCAACTAGAGTCCTTATGCAAAAGTTATGCCACCGAGAAGTTGAGCTTCCTGTTTTGACTTGCATGGTTAAGGAGGATGCCATGTCATCCCCCATTATTCATGGAAAATGGGTTAGCCATTTGATCATGATGAATAAGACACTAGAAGAGTCAATATTATAACTACAATTAAGAGTTGAAGGATTCAAAATGATTCGAACTTATGCAGGAATGAAACATAATACAAATATAAACAAAAAAACAGAGATGCAACAAAAATAAATTTTCATTTCATTAATATCAAACAACTGAAATATGCTTAAACACATAATGGAAATAAAATAGCTCATACGATGGTTTCTTATCTCTAAGAAGAGATGTGGGGGTTACATGCCTCTAAAATGTGTTACAACGAGGGTCAATGGGCTTTTTATTATTTAACAACAAAGGGAAACACTAAACAACCAAAACCCTATCCCAAGGAGATGAAACACCAAGAGTTCTGGGCCCCGTTGGGGTTAGTTGGGTAGCCAACATCCCCGGGTTGTAACTTGGTCATATGATCTTCATTTGGCACGTATGATGCCTCATTAGAAATGTCTCTTAGAGTAATACAAGATTTGGGGAAAGCCCATTCTTATGAAATTGGGCCTACTGTGGAGCTAAAAAAATGTCGTTTATGGGGTCAAAACAACTCCGGAAGTTCAAGACCCGAAAAACTACTAAAAAGAATAAATTGTGCTATAATCAAGGAAACTGATAAAATCAACTGGAGGTCCAGGTGGAATAGGAAGGTGATCACCAATATACACCTAGAGCAATCTTCCCCCTAGGAAGAAATGGCCCCCATTGCATACAGATTCTCCATGAGGTGAGGAACTTTATGTTGAACCTAGTCCCTGGTGAAGGCATTGGCTTGCTTTGACAACTCAGTATAGTTGGATCCTCTGCTGGAGAGTGTTCTTGATCTGCTTGTACATGATCCTATCAATTGTGGCATTTTCAATACAACTTAGGTTTAGCTTTGTTGGTGTCAGCTACTCAGTAATATTAGATGTGTCTAGCAACGGGGGAAAGTATGGCCGCAACCAGTCCACATTGAAAACTGGGTGCAAGCCAAGGAATGGTGGAATGATGAACTCAAAAGATTTTTCCCCTACAACCTTTGTGATGGTGTAAGGCTCATATCGGTGTGGGTGAAGCTTGCAGTGGGCCCTAACAAGGCGCTCTTTCTGCAAATGTAAACAAACTTTGTCACCCACCTAGAACTTATGTGGCACATGATGCTAGTCATGACACTATTTGTACTTAGCATTTTCTTTGTCCAATATGTCATGGACCTACTAGAAGATGTGCTGAATGCCCTCAATGAAGTTGTTAGCTCAGTCAGATTTGTACTGGACATGAGCTGAATCTACCTGAGTAACTGCAAGTGGTATGACAACATCAAATGTGACATAGTGGTTGGAATCCCAATCCCACGTGAAAGGGGTTGTGTCTAGTTGAGTTGTGGAGAGATCTGGTGTAGTTTTGTTGGGCATATGGGAGGCTTTCAACCCATGTGTGTGGATGCTTCGAGTTGTACATGTGCAAGATGTGTATGAGCATCCTGTTGACGACCTCTGTCTGGCCATCAATTTGGGGGTGGAAGGTCGTGGATTTGGTGAGCGGTATCCAACAACAACCAAAGGCTTGACCAGAATGTATTTAGGAACTTGTTGTCCTGATATGGGATAATGGATTGTGGGATTCGTGGGTGTACCCATACTCATTCAAATATGAGTTTGGATGTGACTTCTATTGTGATGTTCTTCTTGCATGTTGCTAGAATGGCCATCTTAGAGAACTTGTCGATGACCATGAAAACATAGTCATTTCCATGCTTGGTAGAAGGAAGGCTTGACATGAAATCCACAGAGATGCATACCCTAGGTTATCTAGGAGTCGGTAGAGGAGTATACAAACCTTGCTTCTTGATTGTAGGTTTTGTAATGGTGCAAGTAGTGAAAGATATGATATACTTACCAACATCCTAGTGAAGGTTCGACTAATAAAAGTAATTCTACTACACTGCCATTATCTTTTCTACCCAGAAATGTCTAGTAACCCGATTGTAGTGTGCCTCCAAAATCATCTTGGAATGCTCACTTGAAGGAACACAAAGGTGTCCTAGGTGGCATAATAGTCCTTCGTAGAGGTGAAATTCTGGAACTTGCTTACCTTCTAGGAGCATCTTGTATGTGGTGTAGAAATTTGGACCACTCCTATATATATGTGACCATCTCAAAGTTTTGTGTCCACAAGAGTTGAGCACAGTGATCAACACCATAATTGTCAGTCAACTAAGGCAGCCTGCAACATTATTGGTGTTTCCTTCTTGTACTAAATGTTCAAATGGAACTATTGCAGATATGTGGACCATTTCCGCTAGTGACTGTTTTGCAACTTCCCTTGTGTCTGTATGAACTGCAGGGGTTGGTGGTTTGTATGGATGATCATTTCCTTCCCCAGAATGTAATGCTTCTATTGTCCATAGGCTTGTACAATGGAATGCATCTCTTTGTCATAGGTGGGATATTTTCGAACTGTAGCTAGACGTTTCTCACTGTGATATGCCATTGGATGCCCCTATTGGGTAAGAACTGCACCAACAACATAGTCGAAGGCATCTGTTTCAATTTTAAATGGTTGTTGCAGGTCTGGTAATGTGAGCACTAGTGTAGAGTAGAGGTGATGATTTAACTCGGAAAATGCCTTCTGTTGGGATTTAGACCAAAAGAAATTTGCTTTCACTCTGCCCTTGGTGACTTGACCCAAAGCTCAAGTGATATGAGAGAATGCCAACACGAACTTGCGATAGAAATTGGCAAGACCCAAAAAGGTGTGGAGCTCTGTTAGAGTGGTTGGGGCTGGCCAATACTGAATAACTTGTATCTTGGTTGGATCCACATGCACACCCCGCTCATCAAATGTACCTTATATTGAACTTGGGTCATACCAAACATGAATTTATCCAAATTGGCGCACAATTTGTGTTGTCGCAGGGTTTAGAGGACTTATCGAATATGGTGTATGTGCTCTTCCCAACTTTGGCTAAAGATCATGATGTCGTCTAGATACACTACCATGAACGAGTTGGTGAAGGGTCACAAGAAGTATTCCATAAACCACATGAAGGTTGTAGGGGCATTTGTCAACCCGAAAGGCATGACCAACAATTTTAAAAGTCCCTCCTTGGATTTGAAGACAATCTTCCACACATTGGAGGGTTCAATTTTGGTACTTGGTGATAACAAGACTTCAAGTCAATCTTGTTGAAATATTTGGCCCCTATGATCTGGTCCAAAAGGCCTTCAATCTATGGGATTGGATAGTTATTCTAGAAAGTGATCTTATTCAACACCCAATAGTCAATATAGAGCCTTCAAGTTTTGTCCTTCTTCTATACCAACACGATTAGGCTCCCACAGGGTGATGAACTTGTCCTAATGTGCCGTTTCTACAAAAACTCATGAATCTACCTCTTGAATTCACCATTCTTTAGAATAGAGCGTTGATAGATTGGTCCATTGGGTAGCAGAGTGCCTAGGGTCAAATCAATGGAGTACTTGACCTGTCAGTGTAAGGGTACCCCTATGGGTGAGGTGAAGATGTCCCTGTATTACTCCACGACCTTGTCCATTTGTTGCTGCCAAGTAGAGTATCTCTGGTTGGAGGCTATGGATGTGGCCACAATCTTCCTCTTGCTCTAAGGGCGAACCATAAGGAAGACAAATTTCACTGTCTAAGAAATGATCTTACTGCATTATTTAGCAGAGATCAGAGAAGAGCGGTAGGCAGGACTACCTCTGGTATCATGTACAATTTCTGACCCAAAGTAATAATTGAAAAACAAGGTCTAGATTCATATACAACATGATGCTTCCATAGGTATGGCTGACCTAATAAAACATCACAAACTTCGAGAGGGGGAACATTGCACAATACCTCATCTGCAAAGGGCTTGGTGCTACAAGGCAGGAAACATTGTTGGTTGACATGAAGAACTCGCCCTTGGTGGAGCCACCCGTTGGTGAATGACGTCATTTGAAGCTTCAATCTCTTAACGACCTTGAATGATATTAGGGGCTTCTGGCTCCTGCTTTAATGATGAACTGCATTGCCGAACCCTTTACCCACATCTGTGAGAGGAAGAGGCACTCCCCCTCCTCTGAATCCCCAGGTTGAGCCATTTGGAGCATGGTGGTCGCTACTGTCACAGTGGGTTCAGTGTCAATGATCTTCTTTCCCTTGTTGGTTTTGTTATCACTCCGTAATTTTCCTAGGTTGAGGAAGAAAAGTACAAAGGTAACCACAAACCACTTTTAAAGATGGGATATAGCCTTTCCAGGTTCAGAGAGGGCTCTATTTGTATGTTTTTTTTGTTTTTAAGATTTTAGGCTAGATATTGAAGTTTAAGATGGGTTTTTTAAAATTTTGGTTGAAATAGACTGGAAAAGTCCATTGGGCATGCAATCATAAACTTTTGGGTAATCAATTACAAATTGATAGAGTAGCTATAACAGGGCAGAGTAGGCAAATTATTGGATCCTTTAAGACATTTATGTGGATGGGATGAAAAATTAGAAGATCAATTAAATATAAAGCATATTGAAATGAATTTTATATTTAATCTCATGAGGAAAACATCAAGATTGTTTATAACAAGCAAGAAAAGAGTACAATCAACTAAATTCAATTCTTAATCTTCTTGCAACAATCAGGAAGGGAAATTCATATGGAAACTAAGAAAAAGGAAAAATTTAACATAAGAGAACACATCACCATTTGTTTGACACAAGAATACTAGAACAAAACTGCCTCTGCATTTTTGAAAATTGATTACTTTGAGTACAATACATGACTTACATCAAGGTAGAGCTCTTTTATTCATACATGTTCCAACCCTTACTAAGTATCATTACAAAATATTTATAGACTTTCTATTTAACTAACTTCGGATTCCAAAAAGGAATTTATTACAAAATAATATCTAACAAAGATATAGATATTTCTGAAACAGAACTAGAAAATAGGAATTATGGAGAAATTTAGTTGTTCTCTTAAATATTTGAAGGATAGTATTGCTAACAATAGCTATTTTCCGACCCCTTTTGTTTATCTTGTTTCCAAAATTGTAGGACTTCTATTTGTGCTTATTTTACAAATTCCACTAATTGGTCCCATCACTCTTCACCTGGGATAGAAAAAATTACCATGTCCTAAATCTTTCATCTTCCTCTGTGTAGGTTTGGAAAGTTGGTTTGTTTAGAAATAAGTGATGAATCTAATGCTGAATGTTGGGATCAAATTGTATGCCTTCCAAAAAAGCTTCTCCATTGATAAATCCCTTTGCCTTTGCAAATATAGATGCATCCTCAACTATGTTGCATAATTGATCATGGTAATTTTCTAATGGAATCAATTTTCCATTAGAATTTTTGAGAGTTGGAATTCCTTTCTCCTGCAACAAAGAATTTTTTTTATTAAATATTTTGACATGTAGCTCCAATTCTTTGCACTTATTCTCCAACTGCACCATAAGATTATTCTTAGTCAATACTCTTTTGACTACCATTACTGTCTTTGTCATGTCCGGAATATTTAGCTCTTCAAGCTCATCTCTAGTCTTGGAGTTTAGCATTATGCTTCTTCTGTCCTGTGTTCAATACCAACTTTGTTTTTACCAACTACTACTTTAACTCTCTGTACCAGTTCTTCTTGTTAAAAAATAATTTGAATAGATGGTCATAACTCTGTATGCATTGATATTGTGCCAAATTTTGCGTTTGGCTTCTGCTAACATCTGAATTATGAGGGATTGATCCTCATACTTTTTAATTTGTTGAATTAATTTGAAATTCTTTTGTAATTATTCCAAGTATGCATTATCTTGTTTGATCTTTCTCTCCTCCATCTTGGTGAGTGCTTCTGTTAATTTCTCCATTTCCTTATTTGTCAATGATAATTCCCCTAAAGCTTAAGTTAGCTTTTCTGAGGAATCTAAAGTTGATGCTTGTGTTGTTTTCTACATTGAAATACCTATTGCTGATGTACCTATTGTTGATGTTCCTGCTTCTTCCCATTTATCTTTTCTCTTCAGTAGTGCTTCCATGTCTTGTTCCATTTTCTGGATTTGAGGATTCTGTTCCACTATTATCATGAACAACTTGTCTTTCTCGTCTCCAGACTGGTGACTTCCTTAGCCTAAGGGTGTTCTGTTGTTGGGAACTTAAGATGTTTCCCGAGGGCTTGAATATCTACATTCTTGTTCATTATTATTTCCTTAGCTTCCTTGATATCACTAGGATCATATCCTAGTTTAATAACTAAATATTCTAAAGTCTTAATCCTCGTTTCTTTGGCTAGAGAAGACATTTTTTCAATCTTCAATTGTGAGTGCATATTATTTAAATAGGTCTAGAATTTAGAAGCAACCATGGTTGAGTTGGTTAGTGTCGAGTAAATCTCTCACCTGCTTGCTTATGCAAATTGATATAATTCAATGCATGAACCTTCTTAGTATCAATTGAAAATATGGAGGCCTTATAATCTTCAACACTTTTGGGGGCTAGCACTGTATGTTCCAAAAAGGCCATTTGAAACTGACCCTTTTCTAAGTCAAATGTAGAAAACAATCTATGTTGAGTGGTGGCAATTTTCTTCTAGGATTATCAATATGTTGAAGCTTTGAGAGCTTCATTCTTCAACTTGTTTTCCCTATATCTTGTAAAAATTCTATGCTTTGGTGGAACTTGAGAGGTAGAAGAGATAGGAGACTTAGTTCCCTCCTTTACATATGGGAAAGAAGTGGTAGGAGTTCCTATCAAAACAAGTCCCGTGAATCATATTATTCTAAAGATTCTTCTTGAATAGTGATCACTTCAGGATAAGTCTTACGATTAGACTTGGTAGTGGTATGTGGATCCTTCTTTCTTATCTTGAACACAAGGAAATCTATAGCCTGAGCTTTTGATCTGTAGGGGACATACTTTCCCTTGGCCTCTTGATTTCTTTGTCTTTAAGAATAGGAGTTTGCAAAGAAGATTGACTTACTAACTGCTCTTAAGCCTCCTGTAATGTGTTTTCTATCCACTACTCTTGGTTGACATATTTCTCTATCTATAGTCTAGGTGTATGTGCATATGGAGTGCTCTTTTGTTCAACCCTTAGCTTTGAAATTATCCCTAAAGGATGATAAGACCATGTGAAACTTTGTTTGAACTTCATCTGCTTTAAAATTGTCTCCACATTTTTTACTGTTGCTCTGGGATTTATAATATAGGGACCTACATTTGCCTTTAGTTTAAATTGTGCCTTCTTCTTATTTGATACAACGTGTAATTCATCCATGTTCAACATCTACCTAGCATATTCTAAGGAAAAAATTCTCACTGGCACAAACACTGGTAATATGTAGGGAGGAAGTTCACACCCATAGAGCCTGATTTCTCTATAGTTCTGGTATAAATACCAGCCTTCAACTTTTAACTACTTTGAGAGGTGCAAAAACTTATTGATTTCTGGTGAAATTCTTGGTATGGCATCACTACATAGTAAACATAAGGATGTATGAAGAAACTTATCTACAAAATCAGTATATGTATACTCTTATGAGTTTCTTCTAACTAAATAAGTCCAATGAATAACTGATAATGGGGTACCCTGCTCATCCATCTTCTGCAATTGAAACTTGAACTTGTCTGCCTGGTAAAATAACATTAGATAAACCAAAACTGATTGGTGTTTAAAGACACCTTCAACTTTAAACTTCATAAATTGCTCATATATGATATCCAATAGAAATTGGCTATAATTGAACCGAACCGAAGGCTTCTGACCAATTGCAAATACTGATAAAAATACTAAAACTAGCTCACCAACCCACTGGTCTGTATGATAACCTAATAACCAAGTAACCATAGAAATGACTTTCCTTGACATTTCTGGGAAAATAGAAGTAGAGTGTGGGGGATTTGTCCTAGGCAACTCAACATTTTCAGGTAGAAAGCATTCGAAAATGTGGGCTCGCTCAAGGAAGGTAAGTTTCTTATATATTTCAATTAGTTCATTAGTGGAAAATGGATGCAGAGAGGCCTGAGGATTTATCTGTAAGGCTTTCCAAATGCTCTTTGGTGAAATGGACAAGAAGACTTCATTGTTCTGGGCAATTACTACTTTTTGGCTAGGGAGGTATCTGGGATCCTCCTCGGGAAACTTTCCTTTTCCCTTATGTGATGAAACTTTGAATTATAGAGGAGAAATGTATGAACAAAGAATTACACAGGAAAAGTGGAGTAATAGAGCTACCAGACAATTTGTTTAACTGAAATTGCAGAGAGAGATGGCTTGCAAATGGCACTGGAAATCTCGAAATGATTTGAGCTTGACCCACACAATTCAAATAAGTGTTGATAGGGGAAAATTTATAGGTTTCTAAGGGATTTTATAACAGGATTCATAGGCATTGTAACATAATTATTTCCTTTTTGTGAGCGAGATATTAATTAGGAACGGATCGATTGGCAGGATGGATTTAATGTCTAACATTCTTTTGCAATTTAATGGGTGATTTGAAAGGTAATGGTCGAGTAACGTGGAGGGGAGGTGACATGGATGGATGACAGGTGGGCATACGTGAATGGTAGAATGGTGGACAAGTGAGCGTGAGGGAATGGCATGGGGACATGACGACGGAGGGAGGAGTGAGATGTTAGTTTTCGGCTGGGGAGGGGGGGATAGGTTGTTTACGATGTTGGTGGTGGGGGGGCGGGGGGGGGGGGGGGGGGGGGGGGGGGGGGGGGGGGGGGGGCGGCGGAATGGATTGAAAAGGAACCATGTATTCATGAGTGGTTTTTAAAAGCTTAATTTCGAAGCGCCCACCCTGTGTTCAAACCACGATAGGCCGGGGGGGGGGGTGTGGGGGTGCGAGTCATCCCCCTGTGATCCTGGCCTTGGATCTTGCTCAGGCTTTAATCGTAAGCGACAACCATGTTAGGTCAACACTTTATTTTAAATATATCAATTAATATTGGTTAATTAAATAAACGGAATAACAATAATAACAAATAATTGTGCAACATTAAACAAGCGTGCTTGTACCCTTGAGATTTCATTTTTCTCATATATATTATATATATTAATATAAAATAAGCCCTTTTATTTTATTTTTTCTGGTTTTTTTCTTTTGTTTTCTATTTTTTCTTTTATGAGCTAAACAATCTAAACTGAAAAATAACTTTTTATAATATCCCTATGGGATGAATGACTAAATAACCATACTGGACTAATATATTTATAGGACCTTAACAGTGGCTCCAATGGGGATGACATCCTCCCTGTGAGGTGTCAAGAACATCGTAGATCAATAGCCTTCTCTATTGGGCGATTATTTCATCAGCAAACAATTCAGACTAACCTATTTAAATCGAAAATCATAGATATAGTAGCAATTCATATGAAACTTAGGGTCTTCACTCTGGGCTTCAATTTCTAATGACAACCACCTACACCTGCAATACTTGAAATAATAAAATGATATATACAATGATGTATTTTTGTGATCAATTGAACTTAGGTAAAGTAGTGTTTGAGCAACCTGCCATTAACAGGTCCTCTTGGCAATGTTTCTCTAGTCATATCTTCTAATGAAAATGCATTGGTTCCACGGAAATCTTCAATCTTGTATGGGCCTTTCCATAAATTATCAAGCTTTCCATGTTTTCCCTTCTCCTCATTTTTGGCATCCCATTTTAAAGCAATGTCATTGAGCTAGAAATCATCTGCTTTGACTCTCGTATCATGAATTATTTTGATCTTATCCTGAATTACCTGTGTATTGTCGTAGAATTCTTCTCTAACCTGCTGCAAATGTATCATTTGGTTGTTCCTTCTTTGTGTATCATTAGGTTCTGCTTCTACTTCCTGCAACAATTTTAGTACTAGAATTCCTAGGGAAGTAGGAAAAACTGCATCTATTCCATAAACCAAGTGGAAAGGTGACATTCCAATTGAATTCTTTGTGCTTATCCTATCAGCCCATACAGAATTAATCAATTTCTTGTGCCAATATTTCTTGTTTTCCTGCAAAAACTTCTTTATGATGTTGAATAGGCTCTTATTAGAAGATTCCACTAACCCATTTCCTTGAGGACAATAGGTAGTAGGATTTCTTAATATTATATGATATTTGTTGCAGAAATAAATCATCTTTTAGATTTAAAAGTAGCAACATTATCTATGATGATTTTGTAAGGACAACCAAACCTGGAAAGAATATTACTTTCCATGAATTAGATTATTACAGAATCTGTAACCTGCCTAGTTGGAACTACTTCTATTCATTTGGTGAAGTAATATATAGTTATCAGAATCCACTTGTGTTGAGCTGAAGAAGTTGGATGAATTTATCCTATAAAATCTAAACACCACTGTTGGAAAGGCACCTCCATTGAAATATCCTTCAAAGGCGAAGGTAATATTTTTCTCTTGCCTTTACTAATGACAAGCTAAAACCTTTTTATGAATATCAACAAACAAAGCAGGGCAGTGAAAACCAACTCTCAGAATTTTATTTCCTGCCGTTTTCTAGTAAAGATGTCCTCCATAGTCAAATTTATGAAATTCTTCCATTATCTTATCTCATTCATCTTTCAACAAACAATTTAGTAAAATTCCTCCAACACCCTTCCAATATAAAGCTTGATCTCAAATGCAAAAATTTACATTTTTGAGTTTTAAAAATCTTGCCTTGGTTTTTGTCGAACTAGGTGGAGCTTGTAAATTTTGCAGAACATAAACAATATCTATGTACCAGGGAGAAGTAACAAAATTATTTGATACTCGTCAAGTCGCCAGCTCCTCCTTTCCATAAAAAAACAACTACAAAATTGATGTCTAATACATGAAATTTTTATTCAACCATTAATTTGTCCTTGACCTTTGATAAGTTTTGTGGGATTTATTTCAATGTCATACTCCAAAATTATTGCTATCCATTTACCACTATTTCCATCTGGATTAGTTTGAGTAAGGATGTCTTTTACTAGTACAGTTGGAACAAAAGCAATTATGTGAAAATGTAATATATACACTCTGAAATATTTCAAGGATTTTAGTAGAGAAAAAGCTTTCTTTTCCATGATATTATATTTAAACGAACCATCTCTTAATGCTCTGCTTAAAAATGTTGTAGGTTGCTCATGTCCCTTCTTGTTTTTCAGTAATAGTATCACTGCGATAGTATGTTCTGAAGCAAAGGAAAAATCATGAAATATTTAGTGTAATAAGGAGTAATCAAAACATGAGCACTGGTTAAGGCTACCTATACCTCAATGAATGATCTTTTAGCTTCAACATTCCATTTTATTTCATTATCCTTTTTCAACATGTTGGTGATAACTCTTAAG
The DNA here is from genome assembly GCA_000404065.3 of Pinus taeda. Lineage (NCBI taxonomy): Eukaryota > Viridiplantae > Streptophyta > Pinopsida > Pinales > Pinaceae > Pinus > Pinus taeda. Next base: position 184,741 of record APFE030261833.1, read on the forward strand.
ATTTTAGCTAAATTTGGAATAAACCTTCTGAGGAAATTTATTCTACCAATGAAAGACTATACTTCTTTTTTGTTTCTTGGGGGATCAATTTTCATGATAGCTTCGATTCTACTTGGGTTAATTCGGATACCATCCTTGGAAATTAGATGACCTAGCAATTTCCTTCTTCTAAACCAAACAAAGACTTTTTAGGGTTCAAGGAAATACCAAATTTTCTACATTTCTCAAAGACTATTTTTAAATGAAACAAATGATCTTCATCAATTTTGGAGAACACAATGATGTCATCTAGATATATCACAATAAATCTATCCTTCTCATGTGCAAAAGCAACATCCATTGCTCTCTGGAAAGTTTCTCCTGCATTCATAAGCCCAAAGGGCATTTTCACACACATGAAATTTCCCCATGGTGTTGTGAAGGCTATTTTGTCTTGATCACCTAGATGCACTAAAATTTCGTTATTACCTGAAAATCCATCAAGAAATGAAATTCTGCTAGAACCGACTACTCTCTGTAAAACACGATCCATCTTCGGTAAAGGATAGTTATATTTCAGAGAAACTCTATTTAGGTTTTGAAAATCCACACATAATCTTATTTCTCTAGTATTTTTACTCACTAGTACCAGATTTGATAACCATTTAGAAAATCTCAAAGGTACACTAATTTTGGCATAAAAAATCTTTCTTATCTCTTTTTCAATTAAAAGTAAGAGAGCAAGATTCACCCTTCTCAGTTTTTGTTTGAAAGGTTTTAGGTCCTCTTTGATGGGAATAGTATGTTGAATAATGTTGGTATCATAGGCCTTTGAATCTTTGTATCCCCATGCAAAAACATCAGAGTATTATTTCAATAGATTAATGCATTTCTATTTTTCTTCAGGAGGTAAAGACTTGGAAAGCTTTACAATCTTTGGATTATCTTTAGTCCCTATGTTACAATTCTGAACTTCGGCTCCCACAGGTTGCATCTTGGACTTTTGAGCCACATCCATTAAAATCAAATAGTTCTTCAGGTGGTACCAAAACCCTTGGTATCACATTATCTTTTAACTGTAATATTTCAAGTTCATCTCGGTCCTCACAACTCTGATTCAACACAATTTCATTTTTATCCTTATCTCCACTGTTTTTTGTATCAATATGTGAATTCTCAAATTCTCCCTTTAACTGCAATTTTTTTTTCTAATTATTTGTCACTTCCAAATACTTGCCAATACCTTATATTATCAGGGACAATAGGTCTATGTTTCACTTCAATTTCATATTTTTTTATTTGAGTGGAAAGGAATCTTACATATACTTGCTAAGGCAGCCAATGCATAAACTAAGACATTTTGACTTCTAGGAATCAAAGACAACTGATACTTTGGAAAACACTGCAAAAAGTTTAAGACACCATTTTTGTAGGCCCTTAACCTAGGATGTTTAGCTAAATACTCACCTTTAATTTGATTTATGATGAGTTATGAATCACCATGTATTGAAATCCTTTTAGCTCCAGACCTCTTCAAAACTTGCAATCCTAAAATAAGTGCCTCATATTCAACTATATTGTTGGTACATTAGAAATTAAGCTTGTATGAATATGCATTTGATATTCCTGATTTTGAGTTTACGATCCATATACCAGCCCCTGCTCCTTCCTTACTGACTGCCCCATCAAAACCTATATTCCAAAAGCCTTCATTCTTTTCGTCTTCTATTTCAGTCTTTAATTTTGTATCCTTTGTTTTGTTTGATTGACTTTCTATATCTGACATTTCTTCTTCTAAGCATATATCATTATATATAATGAAAGAATCCATGTTTGAATGTACAAAACAAAGTGGGTAATTATTGGGTTTATCCTCACTGCTTTCCATATATTTCATGAGTGTTTCCTTATACAATCTCCTTTGCTGACCAAAGGCAAGAATAGTTGCATATGTCATGTCCATCTGCAAGGTACCCTATAACTTTGCCCCCCAAGATCTTGAAAAGAGAATTGCATATTTATGAGGTATATCAGCCACAACAATATCCATGACCACACGCTTTGTTGGGATTTGGACTAGAGTTACACATAAATCCTTGATTAGACCTAAGCATCTTACTTTACTAGAATCAAAAGAATAAAGGTCTTTGTATGGTTTGGTTATATCTAATCCTAGTTTTCCCATAATGACTCTAGGCATGAGATTATGTGAATCACCAGAATCTAGCACGACATTGTGCAAAATGAAGTCATGAATGTTAAGAATAAAATAGAATGGTGGCACATTACCATCTTGTGACTTCCCTTCAACTTCAGGTCCAAATAATAATTTACGCTGGTCATCACTTAAGTTGACCATATTTGTCCCCTTGTCTATCTTTAATTCTTGTATGACTTGAGTTCTATACAAATCCTTTTTTATCAATTCAGTCAGAGGAACATAAATTTTAACCTTGGATAATTCATTTTCAATAAAGGTTAAGGCTTTTCTAATTCCTTAATACTTACATCTTGTTTTTGAGGAACTTCTTTTAGGGTGTCATCCTTTGTTTGGCTTGTAGAAGGCATATCAACTTGAATCTTCTTGGGACGGTTTTCTGTAACCTTTTTACTTCTCAAAGTATACTATTTGTGTACTTCCATAATAACATTTTTATATCCTTTTTATAATCATTTGATTTTGCAGGGATGACTTCTGGTTGTGATAACAAGAATAAATCATGTCCCTCCTTAGTTAAGAAAATAATGTTTATTTCTCCTTCCCGAAAAAGATTAATCTGATTCTCTTTTACCTCATCAACTATCTTATTTTCTTCATTTGCATAATTCTCCTGAAAAGGAGGCCTAATTTGCTGTTGATCTGCTTGGGTTCTTTCCTCTCTTTATTTAATTTGGGGCTAGTTCCTTATGAAATTAGGGTTTCTGATTTGAGGACCCCCTTGTGGTTATCTTGGTGGAGCTCTGTCAGTCAAACTCATTCTTTCCATCATCCTTTCCATAGTTTTAACTAAGGTGTTTAGCTTTACATCTGATGAAGAAGAATAAGGTTCTTCTTTAATGGACACCCTTCTTTCAGCTTTCAACTTTTCCCTTTTGGCCAACAAATTTGCTTCTACACTAACATCATTTCTTTTCATTTCTTCTAAGGTAGTTGGATTTATCTCTCTCAATTGATAAGCCATATCAACATCAAATCCATCTTGAAATCAAATTAAAGCTAGTCCTGGTAGAGGTTGTATTGCTGCTGGAATAAAATTGTAAATATCGTTAAATCTAGTGCAATAATCCTAACTGTTTCACCTGGAGCTCTCCTTAAACTATCATATTATACAAGGATATGAAGAGGAATTTTTTTTCTTCCCATCTTGAAAGGAAACTTTGGTGAAATTGTTGTAGATTTGCAATACTACCCACTAGAAATTCCTTAAACCATTTTCTAACTTCCCCTGCCAAACTTTGTGGAAAAAGCCTCATTTTCACATCAACATCATCAAATTCTTCTAAGTCTGAGAAGTCATTCATCTTGTCTATGTGTTGTTGTTCTGTGATAGGCCCAATGCCATCACATTGGGGTATACGTTGTGCATAACTATGTGGCATGGCATTCAATGGCGCTTGTAAAACCAATGGGGCATAACGAGTAGCCATGATTGGAATATGAGGGGAGGATGAAACTGCAATTGTGCTTGATGTTAGGGATGGTAAAAGTGGTGGAACTATGACTTGCTGAGTTGTTATAAATGGAGTCTGGATGAGAGATGAAATGGGAACAGGGGAAAAAAGGGAAACCACAAGAGGAGTCAATAATGAGGTAGAAGAAGAAAAGGTAGTTTGTTGACCTATAAATGGTTTATGAGCAACCTGATTCAATTGAGTCACAAGATCTTCAAGTTTTTCAAATTGTTGTATAACATCTTTATCTGAATCTAAAATGAGAGGCTTAAGTGTTGAGATATGAGGTTTCAAAATAGTTTCATCAAATATTATCTCAGGGACAAAGATTCCTGATTTGTTTCTAAAAATACTATGCTCAAAGGGTAAATCAAATTCAATATCCTCAGCTGTTATAAAAATTTCTAGAAGTGAATTAGCTCTTGGAAAAGGATTATTTCTTGCTTGGTGTTAGAGCCTAAATTTACCTCAGGCTAAGAAAGGTATGATCCAGGGCCAACATCAAACCACGCTTAGCCAGGTAGCTAGCCCTACCAGGTCGGGAGAGGGCTCTCTCCAGGTCAATCTCAACAAATTATGATCACTAAGGGCTTTAGATGACTAATTTGATTACTTATCTTAGGCTAGGTATAGGTGCAAAGAGTTTGATTGAACAAAATGATGCTTTTGTGGGTTCTAATGAATGGCAGATCTTGGGTGCAGGGAATGAGGCTCAGTCTTGCAGAGGTCTCAATGGGGCAAGGTAGGCAACTGAATTTGGCACTCTAAATCAAATAAGATGGAGGGGTTAGATAGAGGAGGAGTTGAAGAGGGTAAGAGAAGCCATGGATCCTCTCCAAATAGCTGAAAACATCAAGAAACTAAATCAAGCCTCAAGTGGAGCACTGCAATTTAAATGGATTCTACTTTCACTCTTGTTTGATTTAGCTGAGAAGAAATAAGAAAGTAAATGACATACATAACACATAAATAAATCACAAATACATAAGAAAGCACTGTACCAAAATAAATGCCACAGGTATCCCAAAGAGTGCTGCAAACCCTGGTCTCAATTCCTTCGCCAAAATGCTGATATGAGTGTACAATGAAGCTCCTTGCTTTCTCCAGAGTCCAACCATGCTAATGGCTGAAAAAACATAAGATATAGACAAACCATAGTTCATCCTAGCCTCTAGGGTCGAGCTCACATGTTTAGGAGCTTTTCCAACTAATTCTAAACTGAGAACTAGAAATTAGGCAATGGAACAACATGCCTCTAGAAACAAGGGAACTGATTCATTCAGTTTCAAACAACTTTTTAACTGATGAATCTACCTACAAAAGTGAAAATTTGACATATTTACATTATGATCCATCAATGTACATGAACTTACATCACAAATTTGAAAATAAGAAGATGAAAAAGTCAAACTGGCAAAAGTTAGGCAAAAAACAGAGCATTCCTGGTCAAACTGGGCCAAATTTCCTCTATGCGCCGCGCCTGATTATCTATGCATAGTGCTTGTTTGGACTCACTTTTGGAGGCCTTTCTGGTGTCAAAATTTGCTCCAAGTGTGCTTTCTGGAAAGTTCTGCTTGTATAATTTCCAACCCAAGTAGAATTTTTCAATTTGGCCTCCATTTGCCCTGTCAAAAATCAAATCTCCCAACGCTGCTTCCTGTGTGTCAAAATAGGGGCAGTAAGGTCATTTTTTGAGTGTTTTTGACCTTTTTGGGGGCTCAAAACCTGTCCAAATTTCTTGTCCATTGGAAGGAAAGCATATTTTTCCATGCCAAATCGAAAAATTATGAGTTTTTGTGATTTGGAGGCTCCCATCAAAAGCGAGTGCCACGTGGCACGATGCATAGAGCAAAAAATTCTGTTTTTTGTGCCAAAAACTTCAACAATGCAAAAAGTGGCCCAAATTTTTTGAAATTTGGGCTGAGTCTTCTCCATAAAGCATGTTGTTGGGCCAAGGAAGCCTCAACCACTATCTAAAGGTGATCATGCTCCTTTCGCCTCTTTGATGCCCTCTTCAATTTTGCCTTTAAGCCCCTGATTCTGGCCTTGCAAACTTTGTTTCTTGCCATATAATGATATGCCATATGTCTCAACAATGTGTTCTCCTTCTTGGCCTTCTCCAACAACCTCTCTAAGTGGATATTGACTCTTTCAAGCCAATACTCCCGATCGACATTGATCTCTTGCTCAAGTGAAGTGAATTCCACCTGCTTTCTTTGAGCAGCTTGGCGACTCTCCGGAATGTTTTGCAACTCCATAATCACTTGCTGATCTTCAAGTTGCTTATTCCTTTGCTACAGGTACTTTATAATCCACTTAGCCCTTTCCAAGTTGAGGGACAAGGCATTGATGTCCGTCTGCTACTCTTGGATGATTTCTTTGAGATTTGTGCTTTGCGGGCTCACATCTGTATCATCACCCTCAATGAGAATAAAGTCTCGCTCACCTAAAGGCCCCTCATCCTGTAATGGCCTCTTGCCTTAGTCTTGAACTTGTGGTGCTGATGACGGAAGCGAGACCCCTTCTACCTCGGGTGGAGATAATACTCGCTTTGTTGCTGCAAACAACCGTCTATTGCCCTTATGATAAGTGATAAACACCGGCATACTAGCGGTCTATGTCTCATGACCCTCATGCTAATAAGAAGGTCAACCTATCTCATGCAAAGCCTCTGAAGGTCCCTGAGGAGCTGTGAAAAACTCACGAGAAATGAAGTCCTCCCAAGTGATGCCCTATAAGCCAAGCTGATGGATGACCACAATTTTAATGAGAGCAAAATGATATATATTGTTGAACTACTGCTGAGGAGTCTTGTGCTGCACTAGAGTGGTCATCTTTTCAATATTTAGGCACATGAAGTGTGGGAGGTTCATCATCCTTACCCTGGTAAAATGCATCAGCAGCCAGATATGATAGGCATATAAACGGGAGAATTGGCCCTCATAGCTGAAATACTTCATGATCAGTTTCATTAAAGGAGCATATGAATCTTTGAGGTATCGGAAAGGAAACACTCTCTTGAGATGTCTCAAATAACTGGGCTTTACGTATGGTTCATAATGTTGCCTATCAATTTGTTGCCTCTTGTTACATTACTCTCCAATATTAGGAATGCCGGTTGCTAGTGAAATAGATTCTCCTGTTGAAGTGAACGTGACACCAACTAGAGTGGCTTGACCATCATGTAAATAAAGCACAAACAAGCGGGCCAACTCATGGTGAAACTGAATGCTAGCGACCTTCTCACAAAATTCATAGCAGGACTGGTGCTGAAAATAAGTGATGGCAAGAGGGCAGGCCTGTAACTCAGCAAGAGTGGTTGGTTCTTCTCGAATATGTTTGCCACCTCTATGAGGCCTCTTGGGTGCATGTACCTCTGTAGGTGAGTCACTGTGTGTCTCCTATTCATAATCATATGAGGGATCAGATTCCATCTCTACTGGTGGGTGCGCTGTCTTGAAGTTGTCTTGATGAGTTAGGTGATTTGTGATGTTTTTGATTTCTGCCACCAAGGGGAAAAATGATATGAGGGACTGTGGAGGGAGGAAACAATGGGGGATTTTAGGGACTGTTGAGAAAGGGTTTAGTTAAGAGAACATGGAACTAAGGAGTAATTTGGGAGTTTTTTGGTATAGGATTAGGGTTTGGGAATTTGTATTTGGGATTTTGGGAAATGGGAATTGGGTTAGGAATAGATGATGTTTTAGGAATGTGTGAATTTAGGGAATAGGGAAATCAAGGTAAATGAGTGAGGGAGTGGAAAGATGAGGGAATAACAAGATTGAATTGGCAACCAAAACAATAGTTCAAACCCTAGGCAACAGTTTCCTTTGAGAGATTTCAAGAGATAGGGTTGTTTTCTTTTTGAAAAATCACCATAAGACAACCACCATAAATTGCATGAAAAATTGCTTCACTAGTAGTGATGAAGGCTCAACCTACTTGCACAAATGAAGATCCAAGTGTTTTGGGTGATTTGGAATGAATTGTTGAAGATTTCGGGCTTGCCGGCTGTATGCGCCGTGCATCAAACCCAACGCGCCGCACCCTGTATGTGTGTCGCACCCGTGTAAATTTTAATTTGAAATCGCGGCCCTATGCGCCGGGCCTGCTATGTGCACCGTGCTACCTGCCTAGTGCACCGCGCCTATGTATTGGGGCAATTTTTCACCAACTTTGTCTCATTTGCTCACCAACACAGCTTTGCTTTGCCCAACTTTGTCTTTGAAAAATGAGCCTTTCAATGGAAGAAATGAATTATATACAAGGAGCTTGTAATTTTTGGTTTATAAAACCCACTTTCATAATGTTTGGAATTTGACTTTATTTTTAAACTCTGTTTTTGAGCTTTTTCACTTTATTTGAGCTTTGTGACGAGTTGAATGACTTATGTTTTGTTTACTTTGCAGGGGATTGGAGCTACTGAGGCTAGGAAAAGTGACCAGGGTTACATATGAAGGAAATGAAATTACATCAATTTGTACCATAAAAGCTAAAATACTATGTTTTTCCTCAAAACAGAGTTTTGAGGAAAGACACATCTCTGAACACTTGATGATGAAATTTATTGATGCTGGAACCTCCTCATGTGCCTGCTGGTTGTTATTGGACATTTTGAAACACTTTTTGATGAAACCCTAATGAAACCCTAAACCTAAATGACAATGAAACCCTAAAAAGACTTTTGCAATCTTGAAGACAAAAAGGTGATTGTATATGCTTTTGATGAATAAACATGAGCCAACAAGTAAATAACATGAGGGAAACTGTAGGAGAAGCCACTACCGTCAGATGATCCATGCACCTAATGGAATGCAGCTGACTGGGTGGGACACCTAATATGCAATGCAACAAGAGGATTTGATCTCTGACGTAGGGATGAAGATACCGACACTAACACTTGGCATCCTGTAAAACTTTTCTTCCTAATCAACGTCTTAGGATTATTTACAATTTTAGGTGGGTTAGGATGTGGGTGGGATCCAATGTAGATTTTCTTTGGAGCTAGATCTTCAAATAGATTATTTACAACTGGGTATCTATACAAATTTTGGGTGAGAAATCAGCCTGAGCAACTTCTACTTCACTGTCACCCACAAGAAATAGCTTTAGAGTTTTGAAATCAATATTTAACAAGGAAATATTTTGTTTTTTTATTCATTCCCCAATATGATTGGAAAAATGTTAGCACTCTGTAATTTTCCTAGGCCTTGGAAGAAAAGTACAAAGGTAATGACAAATCTCTTTTAAAGCTAGGATCTATCCCTTCCAGCTTCAGAGAGGGCTCTCTTTGTATGCGTTTTTTTGTTTTTAATATTTTAGGCTAGATATTGAAGTTCGAGATGGGGTTTTTAAAATTTTGGTTGAAAAATGATGAAAAAGTCCATTAGGCATGGAGTCATAAACTTTTGGGTAATCAATTACAAATTGACAAAGTAGTTGTAACACGATAGGGTAGGAAAAATCTTGTATTCTTTAAGACATTTATGGTGTGGATGGGATGAAAAAGTAGAAGATCAATTAAATATAAAGCATATTTAAATGAATTTTATATTTAATCTCATGAGGAAAACATTAAGACTATTTATAACAAGCCAAAGAAGAGTACACTTAACTAAATTCAAATCTTAATCTTCTTACAACAATAAGGAAGGGAGATTCACATGGAAATTGAGAAAAAGGAAACATTTAACATAAGAGAACACACAACCATTTGTTTGACACAAGAATCTTGGAACAAAACTAACTCTATATTTTTGAAAAATGATTACTTTGAGTACAATACATGACTTACATCAAGGTAGAGTTATTTTATTCATACATGTTCCAACCGTTACTAAGTCTTATTAGAAAATATTTATAGAATTTCTATCAAACTAACTTCGAATTCCAAAAGGGAATTTATTACAAAATAATATCTAAGAAAAATCTGGATATTTCCAAAACAGAACTATAAAAAAGGAATTCTGGACAAATTCGACAGTTATGTTGAACCTTTGAAGGAGATCTGTTGCTGATTGTAGCTATTTTGGCCCCTTCTATTTGTTTTGTTGCCAAAATTGTAGGACTTCTATTTGTGCTTATTTGACCAATTCCACTAATTGGTCCCATCGCTGTTCACCTAAGATATAAAAATTTACCATGTTTCTGAATCTTTCTTCTACCTTTGTGTAGGTGGAAAGTTGGTTTGTTAAAAAAAAATTGATGAATCTCATGCTGAATGTTGAGATCAAATTGTAGGCATTCCAAAAAAGATTCTCCATTGATATATCCCTTTTCCTTTGCAAATTTAGATGTATCTGCAACTATGTTTCATAATTGATCCTAGTAAATTTCTAATGGAATCAATTTGCCATTAGAATTTCTAAGAGTTGGAAGTCCTTTCTCTTGCAACAAAGAAAACTTCTTGTTAAATCTCTTGACCTGTAGCTCCAATTATTTGCACTTATTCCCCATCTACACCATAAGATTCTTCTTAGTCAATACTCTTTTAACTTCCATTACTGTCTCTGTCATGTCTTGAATGTTTAGCGCTTCAAGCTCATCTCTAGTCTTGGAGTTTAGCATTCTTATAATTTTATGTGCTTGTTATGGCTTGTGTTCAATATCAACTTTTGTTTTTTCAACTGCTTGTTTAACTCTCTGTACCAATTCTTCTTGTTCAAAAATAATTTGAATAGATGGCCATAACTCTATAACATTTCATTGATATTGTGCCAAATGATGTGTTTGGCTTCTGCTAACATTTGAATTATGAGAGATTGATACTCATACTTTTGAATCTACTAAATTAATTTTAAATTCTTTTGTACTTCTGCCATGTATTCATTGTCAGCTTTGATCTTGCTCTCTTCCATCTTGGTGAGTGCTTCTGTTATTTTCTCCATTTCCTTATTTTTCAATGATAATTCCCCTAAAGCTTGGGCTAGCTTTTCTTAGGAATGTAAAGTTGATGTTTGTGTTGTTTTCTTTGTTGAAATACCTACAACTAATGTACCTGATGTTGATGTTCCTGCTAATTCCCATTTCTCATTTTCATTCAGTAGTGCTTCCATGTCTTGTTCCATTTTCTGGATTTGAGCATTATGTTCCACTACTATTGTGAATAAATTTTCTTTCTCCATCTCGAGATTGGTGACTTACTTAGTTTGAGGGTGTTCTGTAGTTGGGAGATTAAGCTGTTTCTTGAGGGCTTGAATATCTTCATTCTTGTTCTTGATTATCTCCTTAGCTGCCTTGACATCACTAGGATCATATCTTAGTTTAATAACTAAATATTCTAAAGTCTTAACCTTGGTTTCTTTGGCCAGAGAAGAAACCATGGTTGAGTTGGTTAGTGTTGAGTAAATCATCTCACTTGCTTACTTATCTAAATCAATCTGATCAATTGCATGAACCTTCTTAGTATCAACTAAATATATGGAGGCTTTATATTCTTCAACACTTCTGGGGGCTGACGATGTAGGTTCTAAAAAGGCCATTTGAAATTTCCCCTTTTCTAAGTCAAATGCAAACAACAATCTGTGTTGAGTGGTGGCAGTTTGCTTCCAGAATTCTGAGTATAGAGCTTCATTCTTCAACTTGATTTCCCTATACCTTGTAAAAAAGCTTTGCTTTAGTTGAAGCTAAGAGGTAGAAGAGATAAGAGACTCAATTTTCACTTCTAAATATGGGAAAGAAGTGGTAGGAGTGTCTGTCAAAACCATATTGTGAATCCTTTTCTTCTCAAGTTTCTTCTTGATTAGTGATAACTTGAGGATCAATCTTACTATTAGACTTGGTAGTGATCTGTGGATCCTTCTTTCTTCTCTTGAACACAAGGATATATGCAGCCTGAGATTTTGAATCTGTAGGGGATATAATTTCCCTTTACCTCTTGATTTATTTGTCTTTAGGAATAGGAGTTTTCAAAGAACATTGTCTGACTAACTGCTCTTCAACCTCCTGTAATGTTTTTTTTTTTTTTCCACTATTCTTGGTTAGCATATTTCTCTATATCTGGCCTAGGTGTAGGTGCATATGGAGTGCTCTTTTTTTCAACCCTCAGTTTTGAAATTATCCCCAAAGGATCATAAGACCATGTGAAACTTGGTTTGAACTCCATCTACTTTAAAATTTTATCCCCCTCTTTTGTTGCTGCTCTGGTATTTAGAATATAGGGGCCTACGTTTTCCCTCAGTTTAAATTGTGCCTTCTTCTAATTGGATACAAAGTGTAATTCATCCATGTTCAACATCTGTCTAGCATATTTGAAGGCAAAAATTCTCACTGGCATAAACACTGGTAATCTATAGGGAGGAAGCTCACACCCATATATCCTGATTTCTATATAGTTATGGTATAAATACCAGTCTCCAACTTTTCACTGCTCTGAAAGGTGCAAAACCTTCTTGATTTATGGTGAAATTCTTGGTATGACATCACTTCATAGTAAACATCAGTATGAAGAGACTTATCTACAAAATCAGTATATGTATACTCTTATGAGTTTCTTCTAACTAGAGAAATCCAATGAATAACTGATAATGGGGTACCCTTTTCATCCATCTTCTGCAATTGAAACTTAAACATATTTTCCTGGTAAAATAACATTAGATAAACCAAAATTGATTGGTATTTGAACACACCTTTAGCTTTAAACTTCATAAATTGCTCAGGTATGATATCCGATAGAAATTGACTATAATTGAACCGAACTAAATACTTTTGACCAACTACAAATACTGATAAAAATCCTAAAACTACCTCATCAACCCACTGGTTTATATGATAACCTAATAACCAAGTAACCTGTTAGAGCTTGGAATTTCACCTCAGGCTGAAAAAAAGGCAAACCTCAAGGCAACATCAAACCATTTAGCCTCGCAGCTAGCCCTACGGGGCAGGAGAAGGCTCTCTCTGGTCAATCTCGGTAAAATCTTTAATGGATGAGATGACCAATAGGGTAACACTGATTTTAGGCTAGTAAACTGATCAAAAGGGTTGATTTGGGGTTTTTAGGGTTTTTGGTGGCAAATTGAGGGGACGGCAATTTTTGGTGCAGGGATTGGACACAGTTTCTGCAGGGGGTTCTTTGGGGCGAGGTAGGAGACAGTATTGATGCCTTTGATTGAGGTGAATGATTAGGAATGACAGGTGGTGAGTTAAGGAGAGAAAACAATAACTTTGAATTCTCCTTAAACAGTAGAAAACATTGAAATTAAACAAACTTAAAAGCAGAGCATGACAGTCATGAATTCTTACTTTAACACTTCGTTTGCTTAATGTGCAGAAGGAAAAGAAAGGAAACGATTCACATAACACACTTACAGGTACATAGAGAAACACACCATCAATACATGTAACCACAAGAATCCAAAAAAGGACTGCAAAACCCTGGTCTTCCTTAGCCAAAAATTGCAGAGATACAGTGAAATAATACAATGATAGCTTCTCCCTCAAGAGTCCAACCATGAAAATGAGCAAGAAGTACATAATATAGATAATCTAACATCTTTCCTTTCCTCCATGGGTCGAGCTCACTATCCTAGGAGCTGTTTCAACCACTTCTAAACTAAGCACTAAAAACTAGGCAGTCAAAACAACTTGCCTCTATAAACTAGGAAACCAATCCATTCATTAAATGTTTGCTATTTCATGCATGAATCTTCTAGAAAAGGTAAATAAGTGACATGCCAACATGAAAATACATTAATTACATCAAAGAGGGTGAAAAATCCCATCTCAAGTCAAAACTGGTCAAAGCTAGGCGAATTCCTGAGCTGTACAGTGAAATTTGGAGAAATTTGCCTGACGGGTCGCGTACCTCTGCTTGACGGGTCGCGTACCTCTACCTGACGGGTCACGTGTCTTTGGGACCACTTTTGGGGCACTTCCAGGTGTCCAAATGAGGTAAAAGTGGGCTTGTTGGAAAGATCTGGATGTCTACTTTCCAAACCAAGTGGAATCTCTGAATTTGGTGGCCATTTGCCCCTCCAAACTTGCACTCTCCCAAGACTGCTTTCTGTGTGTAGAAAAAGTGGCAGAAAGTCATATTTTGCATGTTTTTTGACTTTCTTGAGGCCCAAAACTTGATGAAATTTCTTAGTAATGGATGAGCAAGTGTAACTTTTCATGAAAAATCCAGAAATGTTGAGTTTTTGTAAAATGGAGTTGCCGGGACAAAGGGTCTCACCAGGGGTGAGACCCGTTAATGGAGAAAACCTGTAAATTGCCTGAAAAAACCAAAATTTACCCAAAATGCTTAAAATTTCTTGGGATTTGTGCTGTGGCTAGGCTATTTAGTGCCTTGGTCCTTGAGTGAAGCCTCGGCCAAGATATGGAGGGGATCGGGCCTCTTTCTCTGTTTTAGTGCCTTGGTCAACCGCTTTTGAAGCACCTTCATCTTTGCTTTGCACACGTGCATCCGCGCCCAATAATGGTTCTTCATGTTCCTCAGCAGTTTGTTATCTTGGTTGACCTTAGCCAACAACCTTTTCAAATGAGAATTGTCCCAAATAAGCATAGATTCTCAATCTATGGGTGTCAAATCACCGGGTCTCCTACGAGCCAATCCCCGGTCTTCACGAATCTTCCGCAACTCATAAAGCTTGTGCTCATCTTCCAACTGTTTGTTGCGCTGCTCTAAATAATTAATTATCCATTTTTCCATTAGCAACTTCGTATGCAGCGACTCATTCTCGGTCCTTTGCTCTCGGATGATATCCTTGAGCTCCGAGCCAGGAGAACCTGCGTCAAGATCAATAACTGGATCACTTGACAATCCCTCCTCAATCATGGGCTGCTTGCCCCTCTCTGATACCTGTGCTGCTGTCGAAAACGAGGCCCCTTCCACCTGGTGTGGAGATAACACTCGCAGTGCTGATGAAGAAGGCGAGACCCCTTCCACCTGGTGTGGAGAAAGTACTCGCCGAGCTACTGCAAATAAGGCCCTCTGGCCTCTCTGATAAGTAACCAAAGGTGGGGAGCTGACATGGCTAATGATGGGGATGTCATGCTGCTGAGATGGTCCTCCCTCCTCGTGAACAACCTCAGGATGTGGCAGGGGTAATGGTGTGAAAAGTTCACGAGAGATGAACTCCTCCCATGAGATGCCTTGCTGAGCCAACTGGTGTAATACTACAAGCTGAATCAAACCATAATGGTAAAGACTCCTATACTGCTGTGCCGGGCTCTTCCTCTGCATTATGGACACCATCCTCTCAATGTTCTGATAGAAGAAAACAAGGATATTCATCATCCGTACCCGTGTGAAGTGCATCAATATGCAGATATGGTACAAATATATTTGTGAAAATCTGCCCTCACAGATAAAATAGCGCATGATGAGCCTCATCATGGGAGCATACTCACGCCTGAGAAATCTAAATGGAAACACACCTGTCAATAGTCTCATGAATGCTGGTGTAATAAAAGGCTCAACCTGAACAGTGTCCAACACCTTGCGCTTGTTCCATACCTCCCCGACATTAGGTATCCCTGTAGCCTGTGAAATCACATAGGGTGTCAAAATAAAGTCCACCCCGGCAAGGTTGACATGTCCATCATGTAAGTGTAAAACAAATAGGCGAGCCAACTCTCTGTGGTGCTGAATCCGAGAGATCCTCTCGCAAAACTCATAACAAGACATGTACTGAAAACATGAGACTGCCATAGGACAAGCCTGTAAACCTGTCAAAGAGGTGGGCTCCTCTCTCCTGTGATGACCGCCTTTTACCTTTTGAGGCCTCCTCTGTATCTCAATTTCTGAAGCTGATACCTAGTCATCACTCTGCTCATAGGTTTCAGTTTCTGACATTGTTTAGGAAGCAGAGTGGCCAAAATGTCCTGCTGTTTCTGCCTGCAAAATGCTGATTTATATACTGTTTCAAGGGGACATGGAACATGAAGAGAATGTTAGGGGAGGGGCGCTTTTAAAGGGAACATGGGAATGAATATATAAAAAATGGATTTTAAGGGAAAAACATTGCAAGAATTATTGCATATGCATCATGATATATATTTTTTACATTGGCATCATGAGGGGTAGGGTTTAAGGTTCTTATCAAATTTGGAAGGGGAATTTAAATGATAAGGAATATGTAATGGGAGGTGGATAATAGGAAAGAAAATGGGATACCTCAAAACAACATAATAAACCCTAGCAAGTTTGACAATTTCATACTCAAAGCAGTAATTTTGACAATTTCATACCCACAGCAGCAATGGAGCTTTTACTTGCAAAATGAAGACATTTAAAAACACAATTATGATCTTGTTGAACTGTAGCAAGCAATAATTTTTCATGCTTTGAGGGCCTACCTTACAAAATCGGGCAAATCGTGGTTCCTTAGCAGGCTGCTGGCGATTTTGTGTAAATAATGCGTTGATGGGTCGCATTCACCGCCCAACAGGTCTCACTCTCCTCACGGGTCGCGCCCATACAAATTTTGTACTGGCAGAGGTACCCTGACGGGTCTCACCTCTGTTTTAACGGGTCGCTCCTCTTGCAGGAGGCTTTTGGAGGCCTTCCCAGTGTCGGAATCGGGTGCAGGATAGCTCGTTGGAAAGGTATTTGAGTCTACTTTCCAACCCAACTATAATTATTCAATTTTGAGTTCATTTTCTCTGTCAAAAGTCAACTCACCAAGACTGGTCAAAAAGCGCCAAATGAGGCTGCCTGAAGGAAGAGTGTTGTTGCAGTCAACTTTGGAATGCCTTCCTAAACCCCAAATTGAGCTCATGATATCTCATTGGAAATATCTCTGTGTCTAGTTATCATTTTACCCATCAACCAAATCATTTGGCCAACCAAGCTAGGAGAAAACTTGATTTTCCCAAGGTCACTTCAGAGGTGCCTTTGATTCTTCTGAGGCAACGGTATTCTTTGACATTTCTCTCAAACCATGACACCTGTGCAAAAAGTGAAGGATGATTTTCTTCTTTAGCATGTTATGGACAAAAACCTCTCTCAGTTTTCCCAAATTCATCTTTTATTGCTCTGGAACATCATTTGAGTGCGACTTGTCCCGATGTGTGAAACAAGGAATTTTGTCAAAATGGAGCGAAATGAAGGGGATATGGGGCTTCTAAATTCTTGGGGGAATTTTTGGGAGTGGGGAGAGATGTTGGGGAGCAGGGGAAAGTGGAATCTCAAAGATTGAGTGAGGGGAAAGGGTCCAAAAGGGCAAAACACAGGCCCAACCTAGAAAATTGCCAAGTTGTAGCTAGAAACTAGGGTTTGTGCAAAAATGAGGATTTTGGCGGATCTAAGGGATGGGAAGTGTTTTATAAGATACTTTAAGGATAGGGGAAGGTGTATGAACATTAGGATATGAGTTTTGCTGATAATTTGACCATCCAAGAGAAATTGCCTTCAAAACCCTAGGAGAGGGAAATGAGCTTGCCTAGGCACAACTAAAGCATGAACAAGACGTAAAATGACTCATTTGACACTGACATGATAATGACAACCCTATGAATGATGATAGACTCAGCTAAATGATGACATAGACCGCCATTTGGACAACTTTAGAAGGAGTGAAAGCAAACCCTAGACCTAATGCCTAGTGACCAAATTTTGCTTGAAGACTCACTGAAATGACAAAATTTGACCTTGACACTTCAAAATCACTTTGTAAGAGCATATTTGATCATTGGAGGAAGGCTGTAAAGACTGACACTAACAGATCTATTCGAGCACTATAACTTTCGAATGACCAACACCGATCTAAGAATTTTGTTGGCCCCGATTTTTCCCAAAAAACATCGTTTAGGGCCTCGAAACGACTTCGGAAGTTCAGGACCTGAAAAGCTGCCAAAAATAGTAAACTATGCTACAATTTAGGAAACTGAAAAACTGAAAGAAACAACGGTGGGGGTCCAAGTGGAATAGGCGGGTGGCCACTAATATCCACCTGGATCAAACTGTCACTCTGGTACTCACTGCATCAATTGCCACTGATCCATCCTACTACTAAACACTGTGGGTCCTCGTAGTCAGGTAATGATCCATGAGCTGGAAATCTCAAAAACCTGCCCAATCTTTGTAGTTCTTTGGTGCTACAAGTCCAAGTCACCCCACCTCACTCCTAGAGGTATGGCTGCCATCATCGCAAAGTCTTCCTCCAACGTGGAGGACAACTTGTCGATCTCGGCTGAAGCTGCCTGCTGGTCCTGCTTCTCATACTTGTCCTTTTTCCTAAGAGGACATTGCATGCTTTAGTGACCAAGCTCACCACATCTGAAGCACTTGACCTTTGACAAGTCCTTCTTCTTCTTTCTCTGTTCCCCTTGCCCTTGCCTGGGACCCTTTGATGCAAGGGCCACATTCTCACCCTTCTTCACCACTTTTTGTCCGTTGCTACTACTGCCATCGATGGAGCTCTTCAACATATCTCGTCTCAACTCCTCTTATTGTAAATTGACCCACATTCTGTCCCATCCTGGTAGCGTGTCTCTGCCTAATATACTGTGGACGAAGACTTGCCAATCCTCTGAGACATTGTTGAGCGCCAATCGTACTAGCTCTGAAGGTTGAGACGCTTCCCCAAAAGCTGAAAGCTGGTCTCGGGCCTCTTGAAACTTGGTGAGGAAAGGATCTATGCCTTCCCCTTTCTGCATCCCGATGCATCTCAACTTCTCCTCCATAAACATCTTCTGCTGCTCAGAAGTACCTTGGTATAGCGTGAATAGAGCATCACACATCTCTTTGGTCGTTCCCTTGCCCATTATATGTTAGACTATATGGTCCCGGACTCCATCTAGGATCAACTGCTTCGCCCACGCCATCTCCTTCCTATATTCCTTGAGTTGGTCTACATCCTGAGGAACTGCCACTACATTATTAATGTAGGCTTTCAAGGCATATTCATCTAGAAGGAAGGACATCCTAGCCTTCTAGATGACATAGTTGAAAGGTCCATCCAACCTATCCTGACCTCTAAGCCTTACAGTGGCCATCTTTGAAATTGTTGAAAACTCCCTTTTTGTCTATGTTCAGTTGTAGCTCTGCTTTTCGCACTCCCTCCTGGAATACGCATATTTGCTAGCTGCTACGACCAATCTGCAATTGGAAATTCAAACTTTCGAGACTCGAAGTTCCCCGAGGAAAATTTTCTCTCTGCTATGTGTGCTTTTCTCTGCCACCCAATCAGATTCTGCTTTTGCAACCTGCAACAAAACCCTCTATGTCCAACCAAGAATTTGCTCAACGAAAATCTGAGCTGCAACTGCTTCCTCTGACTGCTAGAATTACAATCCCGTGCAATTCAACTTTTTTGCACTGCTGCAACTGAAAATCGATTTTTTTTGCCCCAACTATTCAGCCTGCCTATCTGGATACTGCGCTTCCTTTGAGAATTTCAACTTTCTGCTCTCTTTGAGCAACAAAATTCTCTTATTTCGCTTCGAAGCTTCCGGCTCATCACTTACGCTTTGATACGATGTGAAAATTCATAAAATCAGAATCTTATTGCAACAATTGGTATTATTTCTTCTAACTAATAAATTTATTATTCAGTTTATTGCTATGGCAACATCGAAAGAAACACAATGCAACCTTCACAAATAAAATTGCGAAAAATTAATAGCGTTGGAACTAATAAAATACTAGCACACACACACACATAAAAGTGACATCGTTATTTTTGGACAAATGTCACTGGAAAAACTCAACTTGGGAAAGCCGGTGCAATAGTGAGGGTTTTTATTATTATGCAGTAGTGAAAATATGAGTACAATCTATGGATACCCAACTGGCAATCCAAATAGCAAGAAAATATGGGCAAAATTATTTTAAGAGAATTACCCTTCTTCCACAAGAAATCCCGGCACAACTTCTTAAGAAAACTTGGCCTCCAAGATAGCTCCTGTGCTATTCTGCACAAATGCTATAACTTCACGCCTCCAACCTGCCTCTAATGAAGTCGTTTTGTCTGTCTCTGCCGAGGAAATCGCCTCTCAGGCACTTTGGACCCTCTTCTTGGCCTTTGGAACTGAGAACGGATTTTTCTCCAACAAATCGAATTGCTTCTCTAAAGAAACTGTGCAATCCTCTAAGCTGCCTCACTGGGAATAACTTGACCCTCTTTGTACTACCTCTTCGAATTTGGAAAACTTCCTTCGGCTTACTATCCTTGCTCACTATCTTTGCTGCCTTACTGAAGCTCGAACTCTCCGACAACTAACTACTGCTACTCTGGAAAATTGAATTCTCTAAGTGACTCTGATGCATTCTCCATCACCACATCAATCCCTTTTTATATCTTTCTGTTGGGACTCCAACGACCAAGATTAAATCTTAATCGATGACTTAGATCATTTATGAATCAATCCCTGTGAGTTTCTAGACTATTTTCACCTTATCTCAATTAATACTGATTAATTAACCATATTCCCTAAGTTTAGATTTAGGAAATATTTAAAAAATGACTAATATTCTAATTAAGACACTTCTAGGTGGAATTTCCAAAAACGATTGCTGGGTTTTAGAGATCTCATGTATTCTAGCATCTCCACCTAATTTCGTGGCTAGAACACATCTGATGCGGCAAAAAATAACAACCTCAAATACACCAAATAATGTTGTGCAAACTCACACTTCTTGAGATTTGCTAGCAGTTCGTGGTTCTTTAATATCTCCGGCACCAAATGTGAGATGTGCTCCTCCGAGGTAACACTGTATACCAACATGTCATCCAAATAGGCAATAACAAATGAATCTATAAAAGGGCACGTTATATCATTCGGTAACCTCATAAATGTAACAGGTGCATTGCATAGGCTGAATGGCATGACTAATTTCTCATACAAACGTTGTCTAGTTTTGAAGGCGATTTTCCAAGTATCTTCTTCTCTGACTCGAACTTGGTGATATTTAGATTTCAAGTCTAGCTTGGTGAAGTATTTTGCTTGCTACAATTGATCTAACAGATCATATATTGTGGGAAGGGATAACTATTCTTGAGTGTGATTTTGTTCAATTCCTTGTAATCAAACACATCTGCCAAGTATTTTCTTTTGGCACAATGATGATGGGTGATCCACATGGTGATGTACTCGGTTGTTACACCATGTTCCAGTAGTTTTTGTAACTGTTTCTTCACTTCAATTGTTTCTATAACAAATTGCATGTACAACTCAATGTTTGGTAATGAGAGTTCGACAATAGATGGATCTCATGCTTCACTTCCCTCTTGGGTGTTGACCCTTTAGACTCTTAGAACACATCCCTATATGCTTGTATGAAGTCTTCAAGTTGTTGTTTTTGTTTCTTAGTACTCCCCTCCAAATATGCCTTGCCTCTCACTCTTCTATAGATCAATTTTCTCTTAAAAATAGTAAAACATACCTCTTGCTAGAACTGATCAATTTTTTGGCTTGGTTGGCACTTACCAGCAAAATTTTTAGCTTTACCTTTGTGCATGTTGATGGTGAACGATTTTCCATCCTTGATGAGTTTGTGTTGGTTGGATCTTCACATGAAGATTGCATCACGCAAATATATGTATGGACTTCTAAACACCACTCCACATATATCAAGGGGAAATACATCTAGTTTTACTTCATTAATAAAATCAACACTGATAGCAAACTTAATTTTGCACTATTTTGTTACCTTTACTCTACATCGTTATTTATCCCATCCTAATGGACATGGCCTCAGATGATCAAAAACTTTCAATCCTAGTTCCTTAACCAACACAACTACAATGAGATTCGCTTGCGATCCTGAGTCAAATAGAGCACCAATCTTTGTCTTCTTGACTGGTATATTTATGTGGAAGAGTTTAGTCATTTATTTCTCTTCTTGTTTTTGAAGGCTACTGAGGTTCACCTCCTTCTACATTGATGTACAAATGATCTTCTCATCCACATCCAATCTACTTTCAACCTGGTTGCCCAAATCAATGGCCATGAGATTCTTCTTCTTGTTATCTTTCTTTTTGTTCTTCAGGTTAATCTCCAAATGTAACTTCCAACACTTCCCCTTTGTATTCCTGTCAATATTACAGTGGTTGCAGTGGTTGTTGGGATCCTTGCACTGGTGTACTATGGTTGCTGTCTTTTTATTCCCCCGCCATTCCACTTCTTCTTCCCCTCCTTGGAACAATTTTGTTGCTCCTTCTGCTTCGATCCACTTGATTTCCCTTTCTTCAGGTCTATTTTCTCTAGGTGCTACGCTTGTACACAAGCCCTGTCCATCAATCCGGGGTTGAACACCATCACTTGCTTTCGTAGATGGCTATCTAGACCCCCAGATACTTGAGGAGTACATCTGGGTTCTTTGGGGAGATACCCATCATCATGGCCATGTTTCTAAATTTTGTGGTATACTCCTGTACACTCTACATCTATTTTTGTCTAAAGCACTGCCACTGGATCCATTGGCCCTCTACATACTCGATAGGGTAAAATAATGATTTTATGAAGGTTTTAAAGTCCTCTCACTTAATCACTAGAGGATCTCCCTCCAACCTCAACGTCTCCATGTGGCTTTCCCACCAGGTTAGGGCATGGCCCTCTAATTTCAACCACACAAATGAATTCTTGTGTTCTTCCTCAATATGATGGACACCGAAATACACTTCTAATTGTTGCAACCAATGATTTAGCTTCAGAGAGTCGATCTCACTTTGATAAGGCTTGTTATCGACCTTTGCTTCCATTTTGAATAGGGATTGTGAATGGTTCACGACACTCGAACTGGGTTGATCTCTTTCGGGTCCTTTCTTTGATTGGTTTTCTGTTTCTTCCCGATCTTTTGATTTGTCCTTTGCATTAGAACCCCCATCTTCTCAAAGTAGCTCAAGATTATTGTTCATGGCCGACATGAGGAGATTCAAATTACAACTTATATCTGCAACTTGTGCTTCCGGCTATGAAAACCTCTTCTCTGTAGGATCATGAGGGTTATTCATAGATTTGTTGCCATGATTATAGTTTTAGGACTTTTAACTCAGAGGATCTAGATCCCATGCAAATATCCATAATATACCCAAAGAATCCCACTCTAATACCAATATGATTCATAAATTGTCGTGGATATTCCACTAGACAGTTTGTCATAATAGATCTGATAAGGCTATATTTAAAAACCTGAACTCTGCACTATTAAGGTTTTATTTCTCTTTAGATCTTTGGATATGTAGATTACTTTTAATTGTGTACACATGCAAATTAAAATTATGCGAAAAATAGAGAACAATGAGATAAAAACTCACAAACCATGATTTGACACAAGATATAACATGGGAAACCCTTTCGGGAGAAAACCCAGTTGGAAGGTGAGGTTGCTCTACTCTTTTTTTTTGAATAGAAAATGGCTGCGAGTACAAAGAAGTATGTCATATGGCTAGTGGGCTACTACAGTGCAAAAATCCTCTATGTGTGCTCTATCCCCTATCCCTCTCGACTATTTTGCTCATATATGGAACAAATGCACTTGAAAAGAATGGAACCCCTTTTCCTCCTAGTGGCCCGATTATAACACAACTCGATAGCCTACTGGTGGTGAGGTTTGGCTACCTCAACTCTTAACCATAGTTACAATATGTGTTGAAAAGTGTAGTTTGGGAGGTACTCCCACAAGTCTTGGGTACTTGACTTGTAAGGAGAAAACCCACTTTGTGGGCAAAGTACCTAAGCCAGTGGGTTTTGGACCCAAAGTTGTGGGATTGAGACCTGTTACCCACCATTTTGTGAGTGATATCCCTAGGAGATTTTTTTTCTCCAAGATGGTCCTCAGCTGGCAACCAACAACCCCTTGCAACCACTGGCTAGCTCATTGTGCCATTTCTCCGCCACTTGAACCAACCATGTGGTCCCTCACCTGTTGGTCTTCATAATTGTCCTAATTTTGACCCCAAACTTGTCCTAATCCTACCCTTTAAACTCTCTGTTTCAAAATTGGAAGTCAATCTTTTACACATATTCCTAGACTCTTCATGATTTTGGTAAATATGGGGTATATAGGCTTAATCGTTATTTAAAAGGTTAAATAAGTTTGTGTCTTTGTAACTTATTTATTTTCCATTTGCTTAAAGGCATGATGAAGTAAAATTCATTAATCGAAGTCAAAGTTGGTTAGTGCAGGCAGGTTCTTGTACTGTCTGCCATTCCTGTACTTGAAGACAACTAACAAATTTACCTTTCTCACCACCAAGACATTGTATCTATTGAGCAAATGACGCACATTACTTGCCAAGGATCAACTCTATACTCTGAAATAAGCTCGGAGCATTGAGGAAAGTACGAAAAGAGGAGGCCGGGTTTTGGCTAGCACATCCCTGATTAAGTTTCTGTTGCGGCCGAGAATCGAATGTCTGTATATAAATAGGGTTTTAGGCTAGAAGTAGGTAGCGATACTATGGGTAATTTTTCCTACTGTGTAGACTCTGTTTTTGTATCGCCTGTCTATGGGTTGGAACTATGAAGCTTTGATGTATATTTGCAGCAAACTTTAATAATATAAGGAGCAATACTAGTTTGACCTATTTTGGGTTTTTATCTTATGTGATGATCCTTTCACATAGTTGATCTTCAAGTTTTCATGGAGATCAAGTCAACATGATTTGAGTCATTGATTAGAATTTAATCCGGGCCGTTGATTACTCAACAAGAAGATTATAAGAAGGACTTCGATGGGCATTTGGGAAACACATCGAGTGGGATCAAGAGATCGATTTCTCAAGAGAGCAACGCAGAGCAGCTGGAGAGATCATCGAGGAGGATTTTGCAGTGAGGGGCAGCGATTGTTTTCTGGAGGAAGTTTTTCTGATTCGAAGAGTGCAAGACAGAGAGGGCAGAGAGTAGTGCGGAGAGGCAACGTAGAGCTTTAGAGGGAGTCCGTATTTCTGCTAGGGAATAATCAAGATCTAGTGTTGGAGCCGGGTTGTGAGACTGGGAGGCCAGAGGGCCGAATTTTCCAGCTAGCAGGAGATCCAGAAGAGGTGCAACGCAATCCCAGGAGTAGTGATGCAGTAACTGTGTAGGTGTGACATAGTGTTGCGTAGAGACTGTGCAGATCAATGGCGAGTTTTGCAGTGATAGGGTGAGATCATCTCACTATCTTTTGTCCAATTAGATCTCTGTATAGGATTGCCAGTTTGGGCATCCGAAGAATTGTATTCAGAAACTACTGCATAATAATACAAACCCTCAACTGCTGCACTAATTTTCCCGCATTGGTTTTTTCTTGGGATATTTGTCCAAAAACAACGGTGTCAATTGTGTGTGTGGTTATTTCTTCTTGCTCAGTTCTTGTTTCCTCATATAATTTAATTAGTGAAGGCTGCAGTCATATTTACTTCGATATTTACAGTGTAACAAAATAAATAACTCGCATGAATTAACAAGTAGGAGAAGTAATATCAGTTTTTTGAATTAGGGATTTCAGTCTCCAAATGGTTCACCCCTTCCTCTTGCCCACACCTTGGGTCAGGCTTGGAATGATGTCCCGGAGGTTGATGCAACTAAAAAGAAAGATAAAGCATATTTGGCCACATTCAATAGGAAAATATACCACAAAATGCAAAAGATGGTTGGGACAAACACATTTAGCACGTAGGCAAAAGGTAATACATGAGCTCTACCCCATCATCATGGCCATCACCCTGCTTCCTAGATGTTCTATGAGCCTCTTTCATCATATGGGAACCCATGATTGTCCCAACCCCTGGTGGGCAATGAACCGCCCTACCTTAAAAGGGGGTATTCTTACCCCTTGAACCCCAAATAGTTAATCAAAGAAAATCATAAAAAGGCAAAAGACATATAAGGAAGGGTGGAAAAATCAAGGCTAAGCACCTCACGTACCACGATTGCTCCCTCCTATACATTATAAACCCAAGTGTGGGATTCCCCTTTATTAGCCACCCTTGTACCCCAACATGTGGCCCGGGGATGCCCCTTCTCATCCCCTACTTCATTAAGCTATCTATCATATGCCACCACCTTTTGAAGGATGCACCTTGAACATATTATACCCTTTAGAAGTAGAAACCACCTAATAGGATACTTGGTTAATCCCATTTGGAGTTTAAGAGACATTGGCACATCCCAAAGCCCATTATGGAAGGGAAAGCCGTTATGAAGTCCCCACCTGTGGTCCATGGTTTGTAAGCTCATTTACTCGATTTCTTTGATGACTTGTTGTACTTGAAGGCTAGGGGAGGCATTGGATCTTATGCAAGATTGCAAATGGTCTCCCTATACAAGGTCCTAATCCTTCATAGGGCTACATTAGCACATGTAGGGTGTATGTTGAAAGCCATGGGCCTCCACAACAGTAGACAATACTCCATGGATCCCCAAGGATGTTTAAAGATGCTCTAGATTTACCCATTGGACGAAGAAGATGCACCTAGCTCACCTTTTCCCATTTGGGCCCATAGATGTACCATACACTTGGCAGTTGACCTGAGACTTGTCTATTGATGTGGAATCCCCTACACCATCATCAGAGCCATTGCAGATGATCTACAAGCATATTCGACTCATTTGGAGACCCATGAGGTTATTATTGTGCCCCTGCACCCACTAGGAGTACCAAAGGTTTATTGTTTGGAGAACAAGGGGCCAACCCCTTGTCCATCACTTTTGAGGGTCCTATTCTTCATTATGGCACCTATAGATCTCATTAGGCCTCTTGGAGGACCCTACAACATGTATTATTCATGATATGACCTCTTAAGAGGTTTATTATTTCATTTATGAGCTAGTTTGGTGGGCTTGTCGCCAAAAGTGAGATTATTAACACATTATTTTATTTGTGGGGCTTATGTAGGCCAATGAGACTAATTCAAAATCCTCATTAGTGTATAAATAGAAGTGAGATGAGTTCATTTGCTTATCATCACTTTGGATTGGATCTCTTCTCTCTCTCTTGAGAATTTCACTCTTTTTCTTGGAGGATGAATTGGAGCTTTATGGATGAATTTTAATGTTTGGATTTGGTTTATATTATCTTAGAGCTTCTCTATTGTCAAATTGTGGATGGTTGGATATGTTTAATTACATGCTTTTAATGTTGTTCTTGTTTTACTTTGTCATATACATTGGATTGGGATTTTCCTCTATTCTTAGGGCTAATTGTTGTATGCATTTACTGCTTAAATTGTGGAATTTTGTCTCTATATAACATTTCTCAATATATGGGCCATGTAATTTGAATGAAATTCCTAGGGATAATTCTATCAATGAATTCATCTTGATAAGCCATCACCTTTTGCAAGTCGAAGTATAAAAGCTATAAGGTTGAGGTAGTCTTAAGGCCTCCTTGACTAAGAAACAAGGTCCTCATTCATATTTATCATAGATTCCATTTTGCCAAGACTAAGTCAGTTATCTACCAAGAGGTGGTCACCCAAAATAAAATCTTTTTCACCTTTTCCTAGGTCTAGCCAAGCTGTGTCACCTAGGGCATCATTTTCCCGACAAAATAGCCCTCCAAAAAGTTCGATCTCCTAGGCCCTCATGCACTGGTGTATCCTTAAGGCCTCCTCCAATCGCCATTCTGACGGTGGTGGTGTGAGAAAAGCCAAGCCCTAGCTCTGAGATGAAACTTTCACTTGGTATCCCTAAGGCTAGTGCCTCATACAATCAAATCAACAACTTTAAGTGAAAATTCTTTCTTTGACCCTTTCCCTCTCGTTTTTTGGGTTAAGAATATCATTGGTTGCTAAATCCTTGCCTCTTGATGTAGGCTGGGCCCACCTGGTCTCGTGTGGCCCCGTTTGTTTGAAAAGAAAATTCTTCAAGAACCACCTTAGATACCAATTTCAATAAGGATATTAGGGATTGAGAAACTCGTTCACAAGTCATATCCCATAAACCTAGCCCTCAAATCCCCACACCCTTATCCTAGAAGATTTTGTACCTTGCTTAGAAAGCAAGCAAACTTCATTCTTGAACCTTTTCTGGAAAGGGATTATTTGGGTCACTTTATATCCAATTGTTGATTTATCTTTCGTTTGTGACTCCATATATACCAGGTCTCCCCCCATCAGTGAAAGTTCATAAATAGTAGGGAGCCTTGACTAAGGTGACACTAAGTCTCCATTTGTTTCCCTTGGTCTAGCATTTTCCCCTTTAGGGATGCCCTTTAGGTCCCCTTCTAGTTTGAACGGTAAAAGGACCCAAAGAAATTAATTTTTTATTCTAATTATTTTGAAGGAGACTCTTTAATGGAGTCAAGGGCTCCTAAGGCAACTAATTGGAGAGCTATAAATTAGAGACCTATGGAGAGGTCATTCACCACATCATGACAATCTCTTCTTGTGATTAACACAAACCTAAGGAAGGAGACACTTCTTCAAGGAGAAGCCAAAACAAGTAGATGACAATTTGGGAGGTTTGTTCTGTGTTTGACAAAGGATTTTTGTGCTTGAGAATAGGCGAAAGTTTGTCTAAGAAGTGAAGTTGAAGCCTGTCTCTGATCTAAGCGCTAGAAGTATCTGTTTGTAGGCCAAAATCAACCTACTGAAATTCTGTTTGAAGTGAGTTCAGTTTTGTGTAAGGGAAGAAGGGCTAAAGCCCTAGAAAGAGGCCTAAGATCCTCAATTCTGCCTACTGTAGAAGGGCGAAAGGCCACATGATCCATGCACATAAGTTCTGAGGAAAGATGAAGCCCTAGAAGAGGCCAAAATTGACCTCAAACCTATAATAATGCCAAAGAAGTATCTTAGACAGAGAGAAGGTCAATGAAACAATGTGGAGGCTGATGTGTTGAAGAAGGAAATATTGTTGAGTTGATATTGATAGCACTGTTTGGTAATGGAACTCTGAAGAATTAGTTTGAAAGCTAATAAATGCAAGAGGATTGAAGGATTTGTCCATTGAGCGCAACTGGGTATGTAAATATATTAAAGGATTCATTTCTTTGTGTGAAGGATGCAAAGGACAACCAAGTAACAAGTGACAGAGGAGGACTGAAAGGATTGATTGTGAAGGGCTACATTAGCAAGTAAGCAAGATTGTCTTTGTCATTGTTTTTTGGCAGATTGAAGGTCTAAAGGAATTGAACTAAAGCCTTTCTTATACATTAGTTTGTATCAAGTTTCATAAAGGGCCATGATCCCTAGTACAAGAGCCCTATGTATTTCTTGTTGGACTAATAAGAAGTGTTTTGGGCCATACATAATGAATCTTTGTACTTTATTGTTTCACTAATGTTATATTTCTGCTGTGCAAAGTGCTTGTAGTTGAGTATCTTCACTATGTTTATGATCTAGTAGACATAGACTAAGCATGAGATATAAAGAAAAATCAATAATATGGAACCTTCTAGAGTCTTCTTTATCATAATCATGTAGCTAGCTACTTTTCCATGAATAATGGGGGCTAACATGGCATCCTCTCAAATATGGTGGCCAAAACAGGGAAGTCAACTTTCGAGTGGCATAAACTTGCATATGGATTCCAATTGAAGCAATTCTTGCGCCATTTGAAATATATCTATGTGGTGAATATGACAAGAAGGCGTGGCTCTAAGGTGACGAAGTTTTACCCTAAAAAAAATTGTTTGATGCCTAAAAATGCTCCCTGAAGGTTTCAAACCCTAATTGCCAAATTGGGTCCCGTTGGTAAAATGGTCACGTGCGTTGATTCCTCCACTTTTTCCACTCTGAAAGCATCAAGATGGATGACAAACAATATAATGATTCAATCTGAATCAACTAAGTTTTGCTAAATTTTCTCCATCGTCCTAGTTTTATGAGTTGACAACGTCAACCAGTTTTTTGGCGATGTTGATTTTTATGACGATGGTCTTCATTTCCTTTTTAATTATGGTTATTAGAGAACAATATACTTTGAAATTTTGTTAATAACAACCTCAAATATATATATATATATATATCTATGAAAATCATATTATGTTGGTTTGGATATAAATGTGAAATTTGAAAATCATATTACCTTTGTTATGATATAAATGCTAACCACAAGTCCAAAGGGTTAGTTCAATTGGTAGTTGTTAATGTTGTTGGCCATTTAATTAGTTCCATGCTAATAGGGGTCTAGTTCAAAATATCATGGGTTAGGCACACTAGTTTGTACTAAAGGGGTTCATATATATATATAGATATGAAAATCATATTATCTTGGTTTTGATATAAATGTGAAATTTGAAAATCATATTACCTTTGTTATGATATAAATGCTAATCACAAGTCCAAAGGGTTAGTTCAACTGGTAGTTGTTAATGTTGTTGGGCATTTAACTAGTTCCATGCTAATAGGGGTTTAGTTCAAAATATTATGGGTTAGGCACACTAGTTTGTACTGAAGGGGTTCATTAGGGTTTGGGTTGCTTCATAAGATTTGGGGTACATGGTGTCAAAATACCTTTTAGATGGTCTGCACTGGATTTTCATATTGGGTGCTTGCATGATGTTCTTCCTTATGGTGTTGGAAATCTTCAAAGAATTTGGTTATATTTTACATGCTGATCACATGGAGGAGGTTGCTTTGTTGGAGAATGCCATGCATTAGAGGAAGATTGTTTTGCATTAAAGAGGTATTTGTTGATCCCTAGACAACATTGGGTAGCTTGTACAAATTGCAAGGAGGTGACTTGGGGACATTGAGGTTGTAACAATGTTTATGCGAGGGGAGTGGACCTTGTGGAGAACATGGCTTAGGAGGAGTGTTGGATCTTTAGAGGCTTGGAGTAGTATTGTTCTACACATCCTCATGGTCTACTCTTGCACTGAAGCCTTGTTTGTGTATGATATCAACTTAGGGATTGACATGTACACCCTTGGAGTGTGGTGCTTCACATGGGTGATCCTACTTGTGGTATTCTATGCTACAAGGGTTTAGGCTCACATATGTATTGTTGGCCTCCCTTACCTTTCATATATATAAATGAAGGAGAGAGTCTTTTCTCTCTCATTCTTGATAACTCTTGTGTTAGAGATGTCACTAAAGGTTTGTCACAATGAGTCCTAACAACCCCATATGATGTCAATTCCCAAGCATCAAGGGGATAGTCTTCTGCAACTTAGGAAAACTATAGACTGCTAGCACAATAGTTCTTTCTCTCACTTTTTGTTAGCTTGCTTCCAACTCAAGTGGGCTTTCCAAAATGGTAGGATTTCTAAGGTATTAGAGTGGAGGCACAAGTTGATTTATTGAAGAGTAAGCCTAGGCAAAAAAAATGGATGCATTATGGTGGAAGAATAGAGGATAACCCCGAAACTAAGTGCTTAAGAACTCGGGAAAATGGAACGAAGGAAGCACAAATCAAAGAGGGGGAGTGCACGGAAATATGAGGCAGTAGGGGCTGCTATGCATGCCACAAATCAACTATGGTTTTCTGATTTTTACAGTAGGCAATTATCTTGAAAGGCTAGAGATGCCATGCTTGAGCATTGTCATTATAGTGTGGTTATGTTAATCTAATAGAAATTGGGTTGTATTAGATGAGAGGTTAAAATAACAAAATTGTAAATAAAAGGGATAAATTCTCACACTTCTTTATCCAAATGACACATGATTCACGACAAGGCATTTGTGACATGCTATAACGATCTAGCAATACAAAAATTAGTAGGTGAAAAATAAGTACATAATAAAAGCCTCACATAAAAATGATATTATACCTTCAGTCCTCCATAAGGATTCAAACATGTGGTGTACAAATGAAGTCCAAGGGGAGAGCTCCTTGATTTTGCAAGTACTCAACAACTATATCAATGAAGAGAAAACTTATCTTTATAGAGGGAGTCCTCTCATACAATAAAGAATCATTATTTGTAACTACCTCCATGACAAGTGAATGAAATAATATAAAACTGGAGTAGTTAGATCCCTCCTCAATCCATGGTTGACCATGTCATAACACGTGGACACATACCTCTCAAGGAGAACTTGTTTTCATTCCAAAATAGTTAAGAGCCTATATCAAAAGTCTCCAAGAGAGGGCGTACAAGTAAATAGGCATGATAACTAAGTCAACATGAAAGATGTCCACATGAAATTCACTCTCCAAGAATGGGTGTATGCAAATATAATAAAATAATCTTCAACCTAGGAGGACGTGCTCAAGGGTCCACTTAGAGAGTTCACAAAGTTTGCCCTCTGTGGTGCATGTGAGAGAGAATAATAACATAACCTTCCTATGAGAATGTTACATAAACAATCTCCAAAAATAGCAAGTGGTCCACAAAATGCATGTAACCAATCGATATGTGAATCACAAGGCCAACTCTATGGGTGAATGTGCAAGATGTCATGTAGATGGAATGCTCCACAAGAAAGGAATTATTGAAGCCCCAAAATTAGAAGTGAACTATCTCCAACAAGAGAAATCCAAGGAGATAAGGTTGAATTAGGGTTTTGACCTTGCCAAAATTCCATGAAATAATAAAATATATATCTCCAAGAATGACAAAAATTGTTTCCACAAGTGCACCCTCCAAGAATATGCTCCAACTATAGTAAAATGACCAAACAAGAGCATGCAAAACCCACACGTGGCCCTCTAAGTATGCCCCTTGCTATAACATCCCTCCATAGCCACTTCAAATAAAACAACATACTTTCCAAGTGATAGAGGTGAGAGTGTTCTCCAATGAAGGTCAAAAGATGCCAAGTGCAATTGAAATATCCATGTAGTAAAGGTGAGAGGGCATCTAGGAGAGACACACTCTACAAACCTGTGCTATGTTAATACCTCAACCACCCAACAAATAATATAATATCTCCATGTGAAGTGTGTCGTAGGAAGCTTAAGTGCCAAGGTGGGTAGATTCATCAATACCGTGCTAAAACAATGTGTTTCTAATACCATCAATTGATTTCCACCAAAACATGTGCATAAAAGAGTGTGCCCTAGTAGAATGTGCCAACCTCTTCAACAATAAAACAATCATGAATGCCTAAGAGAGGATCACTTCATCATAAAGTCCAAAATAACCTCCAAATAACCCCTCAAAACTGTGAATAAGGGTGCTCAAGCAATTAATAGGGTGACTAGTGAAGTAGGGTGCTCAAGAAATTAATCTCCATGGTAATAAAATGGATTAATTTAACCATTGAATAGTTAAATCAACATTAACATTTGTGCACAAAGGTTAATGCTAAAAAAACCATGGTCCAACCTTCAGTAGTCACCAATTGAACATGTGCCGATGAGGGTGTGCTCTCCATTATGTGTTGTACTATGGAAATAATATATATCTCCTAGTAAAGCCTACGATGATAACAACACAATGACAAGATAGAAGCTCTACTTAGGAATGAACCTCTAGTACACCACAAAAGGACTAATAAGATAAACACCTCCTCACACCTTAGAAAATGCTTGATCACTGAAAATGTATGTAGTGCACCCCCCATCTAATTCCAACTTAGGCGAAAAGTACATCAATGAGGGTACTGACATCATCAAACAAATTCCACTTAGGTGATGTTGAGCAAATGTTACAAATGTTAAGTCATAGCACCTATGGAAATCCTATTAAGGCAAAGTGCACTACTACAACACATCCATCATTTAACCATATCAACATCAAAGAGAAGGGGAAAATAGAAATGCTAACCTATCCGATCATCATGTATGTTCCCACCTAAAGAGGACCATGTAGAACACCCCTCCTAGGGACAAAAATAATAGAACATCACCATGCAAAAATCACCACGAAACTCCAACAATATCATGAAACATCTATATCTAACACTATTATCATCTAACCCCTTGGGGGTTTTATATCCATCATCTAAGCACAAGATTTAGAACATCCAAGATACACATATATACCAAAACCACATTATAATGTGATAACATAATCCAAGATATCATCAAGTTTGCCATGAAGGGGTGATCAACAAGCCAAACATATGTGAGAAGACAACCAAGCCAATGAGCTCAATCATCCAACCTGTAGGTTTTAACCCTGTACAAAAATTACATGCATACAAATTCTAAAACACACAAAATAAAAAGTGCGAGAGCATAACACGTAAAACGCATATACACATATATTTTCCCCTAGATCCCAAAACTAAGACTACCAGCTTGATTTTTCATTATTATCCTTTCAATGTTACAATACATATTTATACATGCCAAAGCATCTAATACCATGGACCGTCCAAAACCATAGACCGAAAACCATCGTGTCCAAAACCATGTGTGAAAATTATACACAAAACCATAGGTAGGTCTGCCCAACCTAATATAGGGTCCAAAACCAAAATTTTCCGGGGCGCTGCCCCAAATTCCATAGAAGGGGGTTACCTGCACCCCTCAAACCCCCTGTGACCCCCCTCGCTATGCAATCGGCGCAACGAAGGGTAGGCTCCACACCCCCTCTAACACCCCAGTTAACTACATGGGCTAGTCGTGGAAAGAATATAACACAACCCAACATTCTCCCACTTGTTGTTTTCTTTCCACATGGGGCCACAAGAGAGCTTAGTCATTTATCCAGCCCTGCAACGCCCATTGTTTTTCTACACCAAGAGAACTTCTTAGAGCTCATAGAATTTATCAATGCATTTGCAGTATTCTTCAAAGTGTCCACCTTTACCAGCAACACCTTTTTGTCTTTTATCATATCCCTTACAAAGTGATATTAAACATCAATGTGCTTTGTCTTTGAATGATATGTAGGGTTCTTTGCCAAGAAAATTGCACTTTGGCTGTCACAGTCTATCCTTATAGCGCCCTGTACTAACCCCATACTTGAACACAATCTTTGCAACCAAACTGCTTCCTTGCTTACAGGAGTGGCTGCCATGTATTCTGCTTCTGTATTTGATAGTGCCATTATAGATTGTTTCTTACTCATCTAATTGACTGCACCTCCAAATAGGTTAAACATATGCACTTGTAGGTTTTCTTTGATCCAGATCTCCAGCCCAATGTGCATCAACAAAGCCACGAATATCCAACACTCTGTCCAATCCTGTTCTTCCTTGGTAGCACAAACCATAATCACTAGTGCCACGCAAATATTTGAAAACTCGTTTCACTGTTGTCCAGTGCCCCTTCCCTGGTTTTGACATAAACCTGCTCAATACTCCCACTGCATGTACAATGTCTGGTCTAGTACAGACCATTGCACACAACAGGCTACCAACTACACTTGCATATGGAACACGGGACATGTCCTCTTCCTCTTCTTGTGTCTTGGGACACTGTTCAGCAGATAACCTCACACCTACAGGAATAGGAACCTTCACCGGTTTACTATCCTGCATATTAAACCTCTGCAATATTGTCTCGACATACTTCCTCTGGTTTAACCAGAGCTTCCTCTTTGCCCGATCTCTTTTAATTTCCATGCCCAAAATATAGTTTGCAGCACCGAGATCTTTCATGTCGAATTTGGAGGACAATTGGGTCCTCAAATCCTGGATAATTTCTTTGTCATTTCCAACCAGCAACATATCATCCACATACAAGACCAGATAAATAACACGGTCACCAATTAATTTAAAATACACACAATGATGTGCTTTGCTTCTGGTGAAGCCGAGTCCCCATATAAATGTATCAAATTTCTGATACCACATCCTTGGTGACTGTTTTAACCCATACAGAGACTTCTTTAACTTGCATACCAGTTCTTTCTTACCCTTCACCACAAAGCCTTCAGGTTGCTTCATGTAGATTTCCTCTTCCAAAACCCCGTGAAGAAATGTTGTCTTCACATCCATCTGTTCTACCTCAAAATCAAAAGCAGCAGCAACAGATAAAAGTAATCTAATAGAAGTTACTTGGCAACAGGAGAAAAAATATCACCAAAATCAATTCCCGGCACCTGGGAATAACCTTTTCCACCTTCCCTTCTGCATTTGTCTTCTTCTTGAACACCCATTTGCTGCCAATGGGTTTCCTTCCAGCCGGCACTCCACCAGATCCCAAGCCTCATTTTTGTGCAAAGATGCCATTTCATCAACCATGGCCTCTTTCCAGAGTTTTCCATCCTCTGAATCCACTACTTCCTTCACAGTTCTGGGATCATCATCAGTAACAGACAAAGAAAATTTTGAACAGAAAGGCAGATGGACTATACCTTTTTGGCTGCCTTCTTTCTCGAACTGATCTTTTCACAGCCGGAGTTTATGGCTCTTCATCTTCTGACTCCTCCTCTGCTACAGAGTCTGATTCTTCCTCCTTTAGTTCAAACTCTATCTTCACAGGTTCCTTTGGTTGGACTTCATGTTTAATAACATCTTTCACCTCTCTAAACAGCACATCTCGACTGTACACAACCTTCCTTGTTACTTGGTTCCAAAGCTTATAACCCTTTAAACCATCCTTATATCCAATAAATATGCACTTTTTAGATTTACTATCCAACTTTGTTCTTTTCTTCTTTGGAACATGTACATATGCATCATGTCCAAATACCCTCAGATGTGAAAGAGAAGGTTTCTTACCAATCCATAACTCTTGTGGAGCCTTATCCTCCAACGCTGATGAAGGTAACCTGTTGACCAGGTAACATGAAATATCCACCGCCTCTGCCCAGAATTCCTGTCCCAACCCGACACCACTGAGCATGCTTCTTGCCCTTTCCATCAACGTCTTGTTCATTCTTTTTGTGACTCCATTTTGCTGAGGTGTATATGGAGTAGTCTTCTACCGTGCTATACCACACTTCTTACAAAATTCTTGAAATTCCTTGCTGCAAAATTCTCCACCATTATCTGTCCTTGGCACCTTTATCTTCTTCTCTGTCTAATTTTCCACCAAAGCCTTAAATTCTTTAAACCTGTCAAAGACTTCAGATTTCTTCTTAAGGAAATATATCCATGTATTCCTTGAGAAGTCATCTATAAATGATACATAGAACACAGACTTACCTAGTGATGGAACCTTCATAGGTCCAAACATGTCACTATGCACAAGCTCTAATATATGTTTCATCCTCTTACCACTAGAGGGGAAACTCACCCAATTCTGCTTCCCATATACACAATTTTCACAGAAATAAAAATCCAGAGAGCTATTACTCATACCTTCTACCATACCTTTACCATGAAGTATTCGAAGGCCCTTCTCTCCAATATGTCCAAGCCTTTGATGCCACAGCATGGTTTTCTCTCCATAGACCACTAGATTTTCTGCTCCACTTTCAGGAACCATAGAACTGTTGCACCTATCAACAACAATGCTACCTTGCAACTTGTACAGAGATCCAATCCGAACTCCTCACATCAATACCAGTGCTCCCCGAACCATCTTGCAGGTATCATTCTCGAACACTATTTTTACACTTGCATCATCCAGCTTGCTTACAGAAATCAGATTTCTGGCCAATGCAGGAATATGAAGAACACCAGGAAGTGTTTTAACCCTTCCACCTTATAAGTTCAAATTTACTTTTCCACGACCAACGATTCTAGCCTTCTTATCATCCCTTAAGAAGACATCACCACCATCATATTTCTCATACTCGCAGAACCACTCTCTATGGGGAGTGAAGTGAAAGGATGCACTTGAGTCAATCAACCATGACTCATGATCTATATGTGTACTTGAAAAAGCCAAGTACACATTCCCACCTTCATATAAAGTGGTTTTCACCTCTGTAGAAGGAACATCATTAGATCCCTTTCCTTTATCAGGAGCTTTAGATTTACAGTTCCTTTTGTAGTGCCATTCCTTTCTGCATTTCCAGCATAGCTTACAGGTTTTCCTAGAGATTTAGATCTCCCTCTAGATTTAAATCTCTCACTCGATGATTTATTTTTGTTTCTGTTCTAGGACCATCCTCGTACAAATAAGGCATCACCATCCTGGCTCTCCATATTTTTTCGTCTCATCTTCTCCGTCAACAAGGATAAGACTATTTCATCAAACTGCAAGGCAGTTGTATTGCTACCTATTGCAATAACCAAACTATACCACGAATCTCGTAGAGAACACAACAAACTGATGCACTTATCTTCATCTGAAATTTTAATATCAACATATAATCACTGACTTCTCACAATATTAAATGCGTTTAGATGCTCTGTCACCGAGTCTTCATATTTCATCCTTAGGTTATGCAGTTTTTTCTGTAGGAACAATTTATTCACCAGAGATTTAGATTGGTACAAAGTCCCTAACTTGTCCCACAAAGCCTTCGCCGTAGCTTCCCTTGATATATTCAACAATACTGAATCTGAGACACAAAATCGTATTGAGCTCTTTGCCTTCCGATCCAACTTCTTCCATTCTTCATCGGACACTCCCGTTGGTTTAGTACCCAGATCTACCGCGATCCACTGGTTTTTATCCACCAACAGATCCTCCATCTTGAGTTTCCACAATTCAAAAGTCTGACCATTAAATTTCTCGATCTCTATCTTTCCACTGCTCGTGATCTTCTTTCACCACCAAAATCGATCTCACAAATCTGCCACTGAACGGGGTCTACCACAGGCCCGAGCAAAACCCCTCAGCAACAAAGGTGTCCCGTTGAAGCCAAAAACAACTTGGATACCAAATGTAGGTTTTAACCTTGTATAAAAATTACCTGCATATGAATTCTAAAACACAAAAAATAAATAATGCAAGAGCATAACACATAAAACACATACACACAAAGATTATCCCTTCGATCCCAAAATGGGGACTGCTAGCTTGATTTTTCATTATTATCATTTCAATGTTACAATACATATTTATACATGCCGAAACATCCAATACCATGGACCGAAAACCATCGCGTCCAAAACTATGTACGAAAATTATGCACAAAACCATATATAGGTCCGCCCAACCTAATATAGGGTCCAAACCAAAATTTTCCGGGGTAGCGATGGGGGTTACCTGCACCCCTCAAACCCTCTGTGACCTCCCCGCTACGCAATTGGCGCAATGAAGGGGGGCTCCGGCCCCCCTCTAACCCGCCAGTTAACTATGTGGGCTAGTCGTGGAAAGAATATAACACAACCCAACACAACCAAGGAGAAGTGAAACTTCCCCAACTATTGATCTCCATCAAATGATCTGGTGCAATGAAGAGGAAGCTCCATGAAGATGAATCCATACAAATTAGTCCAATGAGCTACAAGAAAACAACAACAAATCTCAATCAATCCGATGAAAATCACAAGGGGGAAGTTCACACAATATGAGGTGTAACAATAAGCTCCAATTTGTTAGACATGCATTCTGATTGAAAGTGCATGCGAATCCCAAAAACCTTTGGTCATAATTGTCTATAAGAAAGAAGAGGCAAGACCATGTGGTGGAATGAATACACATCAACATCCACAAACACCACATATTTATTCTTAAAAAAAAATTCACCAAAGAGTTCAAAATTTGGTTTCAAGAATACTCAAAAGAAACATGAAATTATATTAATGCTCTCACTTGTTGAGCTTATGATATTACAAATGAAACTCGAGGCTAAATGAAATCAAATAACCAATGCAACCATCCAAACATCATCTAAATGCCATGGATTCTAACTTTTTGTTTAGTAAGGAACCAAAACAAAGTTATATAAAAAATTACGAGTATATACTGAAATTTTTAATACGTCATGACTGCAAAATAAAACTACATTAGAAAACCAATACAAAAATTTGAACAAGAGTAGCATGTTCAAGCACATGCTAAGTCAATCTAATGTTGAAGAGCGCTGAGATAAGCACATGACAGCTTACCATCAACCTCCAAGTCATCAAATATGGGCCACTTAAGAGGCAAATCTGCAGGACAAATATCAATGACACCCTCAAGCATAGGTGATGTGGGTTTCTTCAAAAATGAGATGTCTTCTACCAACCATAAGGATAAAGTAAGACATGAAATTTCAGATTTGGAAATACGATTTTGCACAATATTTAATGGCTAGAAATGACAATCATGAAATTTGCACTAAATATCTTGCTGCCGCAAACAATTTCAAGCATCGAAAGCATACTTTCCAGTTGAAAAATTGCAAGAAAATTCACTCAAACATGAAGAAATGGATGGTTGGAAATTTCCAACACTTTAATCATTCGAATTTAAATTTTTTTTTGCACCATGTATGGCAGAAAGCGGATGAAACTTTTTTTGCATTTT
The DNA here is from genome assembly GCA_000404065.3 of Pinus taeda. Taxonomy (NCBI): domain Eukaryota; kingdom Viridiplantae; phylum Streptophyta; class Pinopsida; order Pinales; family Pinaceae; genus Pinus; species Pinus taeda. The sequence continues at coordinate 224,395 of APFE030261833.1, forward strand.
TTAAAAACTTGGTGCAAATGCTAAAGTAAATTTGAAGTATGTGTGGGAAAACAAGGCTGCAAATTTTTTTATTTTATCTTTTCAGTTCGGCCAACTCATCCACAACATAAGGCTGTCAAAAGGCCCCAAAGTCTGCAATATAATTTTCAATAATTTCACTCGTATCGTTGATGGGCTCTCTATAGAAAATCCAACAATTCAACTATGATTACTAATAGGAAAAACCACCTCCACATGGATAACTTTAAATAAATCCATATAGCATTCTTTTTAAACGGTTTTGTCTTTTAAATTGCTTCCCTCCAATTCACAAGGAAATACTCTGTCAAATCATAATTTTAGAAATATCGAAACTTACCAAACCCTCAACTTTTTGAATGGATGAAATGGATGCTCTATTACCAAAAATGGCCCCGTTAGATCTTCAATCGAAACATGAGATACTTCTTCACATGCTTGATCTTTCATAAGAGATGAGGGGCATGCTTCAACAACCATGTCTACTTTACTTGTAACTGTTTTAATATCCTCAAAAACATTGTCATCGTTGTTATCCCAATGCTTAAGAATATTTTAATAAAGTCGGCAAGTGAAGAAATCTGTTTCCTACAAATATTTGCATATTATTGTAATGCCTCATTCTTGAGGGTACATGCAAAAGTCCTCATCCTAACAAATCCTAACAAATCAACCTTAGCTTAAGAAATACTTTAATAAAATCTGCAAGTGAAGAAATCTATTTCTTACAAATATTTTCATATTATTCTAATGCCTCATTCTTGAGGGTACATGCAAAAGTCCACATCCTAACAAATCATCATAAGAGATGAGGGGAATGATTCAACAATAATGTCTACTTGTAACTGTTTTAAGATCCTCAAAAGCATTCTCATCCTTGCCTTCACTAGAATAAGGATCCCAATGCTTAAGAAATACCTTAATAAAATCTGCAAGTGAAGAAATCTATTTCCTACAAAGGTTTTCATATTATTCTAATGCTTCATTCTTGAGGGTACATGCAAAAGTCCTCATCTTAACAAATCAACCTTAGCTTACTGATTTTTAGAACAAAAAATTGCCTTGAAAGGCTAGAGGTACCATATTTAAGCATTGTCATGAAAGCATGGTTTACCAAGTTCATTAGATGAGAGGTTAACACAACAATGATAGAAATAAGAAGGATAAATCCTCATACTATATCCAAAACTTATACATAGTGCACTACAAGGGATTCATAATATGCTACAAGGATTTTCTAATTCAAAACTTAGTAAGTGGAAAATAAATGCACAATGGAAGCCTCAGATAAAAATGATGTGGTACCTCTAATATTCCATAAGGCTTCAAGCATGTGGTGTACACATAAAAACAAGGGGAGAGCTCCTCAACTCCATAAAGTCTCAACAACCCTTACAATGGAGAGAAAACTTCTTTTTATGGAGAGGGTCTCTTTTCTCATACAATAAAAAATCATTATTTGCTAACTAACTCCACGACAAATCAAAGGAATAATATAAAATTGGAATAATTATATATCTTCTCAATCCATGGTTGACTATGTCACAAAATGTGGACACGAGCCTCTTAAGGATAACTTGTCCTCATCCCAAAATAAGAAAGCAGTTACATAAAAAAGTATCAAAGAGAGAGCATACACCTAAAATAGGCATGTGAACTAAGTTAAGATGCAAGATTTCCATATGAAATTCACTCTCCAAGAATAGATGCATGCAAAATATAATAAATTTATCTTCAAACTAGGAGAATGTGCTCAAAGCGCCACCCATAAGAGCTCACAAAGTACATCATCTATGGTGCATGAGAGATAGAACAATAAATAATCCCTCTCCAACTTGGCAAAAATCAAGGAGATAAGGAAAATTAGGGTTTTGATTGTTGTAAAACTCCTTGAAATCTCTCTCTCTCTCTCTCACACACACACACATATATCCAAGAAATACAAAAATTGTCTCCACAAGTATGTCCCTCATGAATATGCTCCAAATATAATAAGAATACCAAACAAGAGCATGCAAAACCTACACATGTAACCCACCATGACCACCTCGAATAGAATAATATATGTGCCAAATGAAAGAGGCAAGGGTGTTGTCCAACAAAGGTCAAAATATGACAAAAGTCGTTGGAATATCTATGCAATAAATATGAGAGAGCATTCAAGAGAGTTGCACCATAGAAAACTATGCCATGTATCAACCTTACCACTCAAGAAATAACATAATATCTCCATGTGAATTAACCCCTATGCAGAAGTGAAAATGTGCTTAGAACTCTCAATGACATACTAAAAACCTTGTGTTGTTTCCATTACCATCAATTGATTTCCACGAAACCATGTGAATAAGAGAAAATACACCCTAGAATGTTTCAACCTCTCTAACAATAGAATACTCATAAATACCTTGGAATTTATGTGAAAGAGAGGAGCACTCCATCACAAATCCTCAAATAACCTCCAAATAACCCCTCCAAATGTGAACACATATCAAGTGAAGTAGGGTACTCAAGAAATTAACTTTCACACAACCACTAAATAGACAAATCAACATCTACGTGTGTGCTTGAAGACTAATGCTCAAATAAAACCATAGTTTAACCTTCCAATAGTTACCAATTGATTAAAGCAACATGAACATGTGTGCCAATGAGGAGGCGTGTTCTCCAATAAGTGTTGTACACTGGAAATAAGGTATATATCTTTGCAATTCCCACTATGATAACAACATAATGACAAAGTGGCAACTCTACCTACGTGTGTTAATAAAGGGATATAACAAGATAAATACCTCATCAATATTAGAAAAGGCATGATCACCAAATATGTATGTAGCTACACCACCTTGCCCCCCACTCGACTTACCCCTTGCCCCAACCATTTATGTTAGGCCCTTGCACTATGGATGCATATGGCATCATCTTGTATATTAGAGAGGGAATGCAAGATATCTTAGAGAGAGATCACATCTTGTGTGTGATGCATGTTTGCAATGTTAATTGCAACATTATAATGTGTTTGGTGACCAACCATGAGTGCAAACTCACCTTGGATATGGCACTAGCACTTGGCACTAGTGCACCCCACTATCTTCAAGATGTGGATGAGCTTTAACATGAGTTTGGCCATATCATTCCTTATGAAAGGTGGCATGATTTTCATTAGGTGGACCAAGACTACACAAGGGTGGACGTGACCTAGTGAAGGAAAAGGACTTAGGGCCAAGCTTTGGGCATGGGTCAGCTCTATTGAACACATGAAATCATTAGAGAAATTTTGAGGTCTAAAATGGGCCTCCTAAGGGATATTATAAATAATAGTGAAAATAATGAAATAAGATTAGATTACATCATTAATTTTTCGAGGGAAAAAAGAAAAAACTATGTTTTCAACTCATATTTTCAACTTATCTCCTTATGGTTTTATTCAAATTTTGAGTAGGAGTATTCGTTGGATACTAAATTTAAGTCCTCATCCAAGAAGTACCCATATTGCATACTTTCTGTTGTGACATGCTTTATTTTTGATAAGATAGTTGTTATATTATAAAAGAGGGTATAAAAAAATAAAGAAAATTAAAAATATGAAAAAATAGAAAATAAAAAAAAGAGATGAAATAGAACCCCATCAAAAGAAAATCAAATTTTTTGTATAAGTGTGCTTGTTTAAATGCCACTTCATGAATAAATTCCACTTGTAATAAATAGAGGTTCGTGTGCAACTTGTTTTTATGCCACGATTTTTTTTTTTTTTTTTTTTTTTTTTTTCCTGATCTAAATCAAACTGTTTAATCTTGATCAAATCATTTAAATTTTTGTTCTAGATTAGAGAATAAGTTCAACCAAATAATTTAATATTGGTTGAACATTAGAAATTAGGATAGATTATGACAAATAAAAGGCCTAATATGCTTAAAAATTGGCCTAAATTTACATTAGATTAGGTTTAGATTAGTCAAATAGTTTAAAAAGGGAAACTAGTCTAAATGCGCCCCAGTTTGATTAAATTTTCATTATTATTTAATCACCTTGATAAAAGGGTGATTACTATTTGTAAATAAACATGTTTTGCTTTTAGCTAAAGTCATATGTGACTAAATGTCTTGTCAACAAGTGATAAACTTTGGGCAAGAATCGACGATCATAGGCCTCCCCGCCATATCAATGGTGGGGAATCTCTTCACACCCCCTCGCTATGAAACGAGATAATGACAAGGGGGGTGGGGGGCGAGCTGTGAAAAATGGTTTTTCTCACGCGGGCCCCTCACATAAGTGTCGCCTCCTCAACACTTCACACCCACCTCACTCCAAACCGCTTACCACTATCCCCCCCTCCGAAATCTACCATCCACACTTCCCACGCTTCCCGATACTATGCCAGCGGTCACTCCTCCTGTACCATACACCTCGAATCACTCCATGCCACGTGCCCTCAATCTCCTAATAGTTCTCGCGTAATTGTTGCCGCCATTAATTGCCTTCTGTTGCTGCATTTTGCCTCCCGTCACTGCATTTATTTCCTAATTAGCTGATCAATAACGACCTCTATTGTAATTGTAGCCTAATTCATTTATAAATATTCATCTCCCCCGTTACAATAGCCTTTCCTAAACATATCTTCACCATTTCTATTCTTTGTTTCTTTCCTACAAATTCTCTACCAAGCCAAACTTGTAACTAGAAGCGTCCTTTTAGCCTACTTTTGCACTTTTCTGCCATTCACCATTTCAATTTGATACCATGGCTCCAAAGAAAAAGGACAAGCCTTTTGCCAGTTGCTCTGTAACACAGGAAACCCCAAAGGCCTCTGATGCCTTGGACCTAGACCATATCCCATTAGCTAATCAATCCTTAAAAATTGCATACATCAAATGTGAATTCGACATGTTAGAATTGCACAACTGGCTGAAGCAAACATAATTTGATTCTAAGGATGAAATAAACCCGTGGGAATCCAACCTACCTCTGTACATGTTTCCCCAAACTCTTTCCTTCCCTGATTTAGTTATCTGGTGCCAATCCAAGTATAATTCTTTACAGAGAACAATAGTAGCTCAAAATGGAGACATTTTGATAACTTTTTCTGCAGAAACCATAAACAAAATGCTTTTGATACCCGAGAGTGACTCCCTTAGCTTTTTCTCCATTGCAACCTTAATCGACCTGTATCACAAGTTGACCTTCCCTCAAAGAGCTCAAATATTTAGATCTTTCTCCCTGAAGATGCTGAGCTCCCCAATAAGAATCCTCCTTACCTAACATCTATGTTCCCTGAAAGAGCCAAACATATAATTTCCCTTATTTCTTGCTTATTAGGCTACCAATTAGACTAGTGGGTAGATGAAACTATCCTAGGCTATCTCTCCATCTTTTCTAAATAAAATCATGTATAACTACTGCCAATTTTTGGCTGAAGCCATGCATGAGCAATTGATGAACCTCACTACTGAAGGAGTGTTTAGATACTCCTCTATCCTATTTCATATGTTTATTTTTCAGCGGGGAGACATGTTTCCTATTGCTTTACACAAGCAGGATGATCAGCAAGAGAATCAAGCAGTGGTTCATTGGACCTCATTGATTAGAAAGAACTCAATTGAGTTTAGATTTTCAAACTTCATAGATTATTTCATTCACCCAGAATCAACACAAAAATTAAAAGGATTCTGCACCTCAATGTTCAAGTTAGAACAAGAGACTAGCATTTTTACCAGAACTACACAAATATATGAGTATATGGCTGCAAGTTGACTCCATATAAGTGTCCAAAATATGTTCCAATGAGAATTTTCTCTCTGGAATATATTACGCAGATGATGAACATGGATGAGCTCCATTTCATCTAAGGGAAGAGGAGATCACATTTCAAGATAAAGACACAGTTTGGATCATTCATCTGTAACACCAGATCAACTGGTTTAGAGGCAGATGCTACATTAAAACAGATGGGTTTCCAACCTAGCTTTACTTGGTCTTATGATCCATTCAACATTATTTCAGACTTGAGGGTGGTACTCAAAACCACTCCTTATAATCATACACCTAGGCCAGAGATTGAGAAGTTCAAAAATCAGGAACAATGGGAAGAAAATACTCTTCGAGAAGCAGAAGAACAGGTTTTACCTCCTTCTACTCTTCATAATCCTACTTCTCAAACTAAGCATGACAAGAGGCCTAGGGAAGGATCATCATCATCAACAATTGGAGAAAAGGAATTCATCGACTATCAGAAGAATTCAAGGACTGAATCAAAGGGAACTACAACTACTAATACCCTGGGCCAGAAGGAGCCTATCATCATCAATTTGGATGATTCACAAGTTTCCATAGGGAAAAAAGAACATGTAATTACTACTCCTCCTTCTTCTTCAACTTCACATAATTTGCTAGAAATTACTCAATCTGCAGGAGCAAGTAAAACAAAGGAGTCAAATGTTTTCACTAACTTTCTTGAAATCAAATAGAAGAATGAAGCTTTAAAAGCTAATGTTTATGCACGATTTTGGAAGCAGACTTCCACTTCACAACACAGGTTGTTGACAACATTTGACAACGAGAAGGGAAGAATGCAAATGGCCTTTCTGCAGGCTGAAGTTCCTTTTCCAAAAGTTTCTTTTGATTACAAGAAAACCGTTTTTACGTTTGATGCTGATCAGATACATCCAATTGATCAAATGGACATGCATAGGTAGTCTGGTGGGACGCTGTTCTCAACCATGACCAACACTGCTATCGCATTGTCAAAGCTTAAAATTGCTCTGACAAATGTGCAGTCACAATTAAATATTGAGAAAATATCATCTTTAGCTAAGGAAAACAAGGTTAAGTCATTGGAGGAAAGAAGATATTATCATAAAGCTGAACACAAAGTTGCTGAAGATATTATCAAAAAGAAGAACACAAATATTGCATTATTGAGGAAAAAAGTTGAAACTGCCTTCTACAGAGGACCCCCAAACCAAGGAGATAGCAGAGAGTGAACAACACAAGGAAGAAATGCTCAAACTGATAATTGAGCAGAATGTATAGATTAAAGCCATGGAGCAGCAGATTGAGAATTTGCTTAAGGAAAAAGAGAAACTTTCTCAATTAGCTATAGCCCCCATCACAACTATCCCTATTATTGTGTCCAGAACAACATGGGAATCTACATCGACAACAGAGGATTTGAACAAACTCCCTCAGGAGCTCACTCACCAGAAATAAGAGAATGAAAGGCTTCATAAGAAATTTCAGAATTTGGAAGCTCAGAAAATAAAGAATGATAGTTTGTATGTTGAGGAAATGTCGAAAACGCATAGGTTGAACAGAAGAATTGAAGAGTTGCAGAGATAGTCATCGATGGCTTAGACCTTGGTCCAAGCCAAGGAAAGCATATGGGAAGATATCAGTCAGGCCATAACTGAAGTATGGCCCTCCATTAAGATCATTTTTGAGCAAGAGGAACTCATAAACAAATGTCAGGTAGCCATTGATGAAGTGAAGCAACTTCTTACATATAAACCAAGTGAGGTTGCAAACATGATCATAGTTCTTAACTCAAAAACTAGGGTCGAGTTGGAGCAGATTCAAATTCTAGATAGAACAGAAACCATCTTGTAAATCAAGAAGGTGTTGCAGAAAAAGAACTTGATGACTCAGTTAGAAACTAAGTGTCAAAACTTGAAGACTTATGTCCAAAGGTTTCATTTTAAATTTAACTTACTGAATCAGAGTGTAATATCCCTCCCTTTAATAATAAATAATAAATAATAAATAATAAAAATAATAATATAATAATAATAATAAATAATAATATAAATATAATATAATAATAATATATAAGTAATAAAACAAAATTAATAATAATAATAATATAAATAATAAATAAATAAATCACTTAATAATAAAGAATAAAAATAATAAATCATAAATATATATTAAAAAATATACAAGAAAATAAATAATAAAAATAGTAATAACTACACTAAAGCTATAAATAAAGAATAAATAGTAATAAAACAAAAGAAACAATAAAAAGAATCAGTAAAGCTAAAAATCAAAAGAAAAGTAAAGAAATAAAACAAGAAAGCTAAAAAAAAATCAAGTTGCATGTAGACACATGGAGTGTGTGCATGTGGTTCCCCATCCAATGTTGTTCTATTTAATAGATGGTGAGGAAGATGAGAGGATGTCTTGCATTCCATCATTCCGATATTCTATCTTTCATTCTCTTGGGAGAATGGTATACTAAGACTTAGGAGCACTGGCAGTAGTCGTTGATTGAGGGCTCGGGGGTGGCCAGTTGTAGCAGAATCCTGCACAATTGAGCCTACGGTTGGGAGGAGAGTCGTCCCCAAAATCTTGTGATCACTTGGAAGACTATAAGTACAGGTAATATTGGTAAGTTCATTGTACGTATTTGTTCTCCATTAAGACATTAATTTTAGTTTTACTTAGTGCTGTTACATATGGTATCAGAGTGGTTTAACCCTTAGGGCCTATGGGCATCCAAAAATTTACTTTGTTGGAATTTTTAACTTGACTTGTTTTAAAGTTACAGGTTGATTCCTTCCAGGAGGCGACATCTTATTCCTCGAATTTTGCAGTGATTTTAACGAGTATTCATTGATTCATTGTTTACTTGGTCTCTGTATTAAATCACATCTTTGGTGTCTCTGATTCTACGCTTTGCAGATTAGTGGTTTCTATCCTATGGCTACGTTGAGTCTGAAATTTTGTGCTTTGAGCTTTCTCTGTTTTCTTTATGGAATAATTCTTTATTACTATTATTATTTGTCGTTAGAATGCTCCATAATGCGTAACTGATTTTTTGTTTTTTGGGATGAAGTACCATTTAATTTCATCTTATGATATCTCAACCGAAGGTGAAGGGTAATCTAAATACTGAGCATGATTAGCTTTAGTTTACTTCCTTCCATGAAACAATTTTTAAAGTAATGCCTTCCGCAATAAGCATTTTTTTTAACAATACATTTGGCAGAGGAATAAGCATTTTTTTTAACAATTTTCTGAAAACATTTTAGAATATCATGTGTTGTTAGAAAACATCTTCCTCTCTTTCTTTTTGTACACAGACATTTATTTAACAAGAAAGCAGCTATTCTTAATGTTTTTTTTTTTTATGAATTTTATAGTTTCCTTAATTAGCTGCTCTGCAAACGCCTCTGAGTAATAGTTTCTTGTGTTTGTGCTTTTGTGTTGAAAACATTATTTCTGAGTTTAGTGTTATTTTTTGATATCTTGGGCTGATTCTCACAGAGGGCTTGTGATAATATCCTTTCGTGCCTATCATATGGAAAAATCATACTTTATAACTCTAAAATTAATAAGAAAGAATTGGTACCGCCCGGACTTGAACCGAGGACCTTTAGTATTCAGAACTGCAGAATTATGGTGATTTTTGAGTTATAAAGCCCATGGCATTGTTTTTTTTATTAATCGAATCTTTAATTTTATATCTATGTACGTGGATCTGGTCATATAAACAGAGAGTTAAATTATTTTTGTGAACACTGCATATCGAGTTTTGCTGTGAATGACATCCTTTCTAGAAAATCTTTTGCATAAAGACTATGGTGAGAAAATCATTAATACTCTACATCACAAGTTTCAATTTTGTGACATTTCATTGATTATTAACGCTAAGAACATGGGGTCCATTGTGTTTTAAAGTCTCTCTGTCGAATCACATCAAATCTAGAGATCGTTGATGAATGGTAACCTGATTTGTCACGTGATCTGGATAAAAATATAAGTTGCAGACTTTGCAGTGTCAATCTTTGATTTCTTTATGCTTGTGCTCTGAAGAAATGTGAAAAAAATCAATTTATAAGTTGATTTATTTATGATATTTTGAGACAGATCTTTGCAAATAAAATCATTTCGAGCCTATACACATTCGGGTAGTTTTGAAAGGTTTGATATATTTTAAAACAAAGCTCAATCTCAAACAAAGGACATGCATTGGTGCCATATCGGATCTTATGGATCTCTGTTTTGGAACATTTTGAACATGAAATATTCCAACAATTCTATATTAGATTGAATTTTAATTTCATATTAGATTTCTCGGACGAGATCACTCCCGGAGAGCTCCGCTTGACCTGTATCGTGACCCGTTTTGATTTCAATGTACATTGCCTTAGATGATGATTGCGTATCAAATTTATGACACCATTTCAACCATCCATCAGGGCCATGTCATCAATTCCAACCTAAAAATCGTAGGTTTGGTTGCTCGCATGGCTGCAACCAAATGTTCCTGTAATTAACATTCAAAATTTTATATTCTTGTTTCATTCATCGCACAGATTCATTTTATTCCTAATGATTAAGTCAAGGGCTGAATTCTAGTATGCTGTAGTGGGTCAATAAAATCTTATCTGATCATTATCCACTCAGTTTACAATGGCTCAAATTTCAGATGTTGTTTTGTTATGCTGTGTGTTTTGATATGCCTTTAGGATGTGCTTATAAGGGTTACAGTATTAGCCAACAATGTACTTATAAAGGTTGCAGTATTAGCCATTCTTAGTGCTTTTCTTCGTTTAGAACATGCCTTGATCAAACTGTAGATGATAGTTACAAAATTATTTATTTTTATAATGTGTTTGCACATCAAAAGATATGAATTGAAATGCTCAGCCTTTTGATTCTATTATGGCTTGCCACCACCCATAGGTGGTGGGTTGGATAATGTGACTAGCTGCCACGTTAATAAAAGATTGGGGAACTAGATTATATTAATTATAATCAACGTATTTATAAAAAAAACAAAATGTTTTGACCCACGCGGTAAATTGACTTTTAAAGTATGAAGTTGGCATCACAATTGAAAGCTTTTAGAAAAGTAACGATGAGCTCCTCGGAACTATCAATCCATGAATTTACAGAAAGGACTCATGATTATCCGCATCGACGATCCCGGAGACTTTTATGAGTCATACTTTCCATTGTTGTAGTCTAACTCTTTTGGTATTTTTTTTCTTTCAATGAAATTTCGTTGTTGTAATCTTCCTTTTATTTAAATTGCGTTTTTAAAACGTGAATGCACGTAATATTACCAAAAATGTAAATGAACGTAATATTACCAAAAGACTTTGGGAAAGGAAGAATATATGACTAGAGATTAAGACTCAAGATGGTAATTATGAAATTTAAAGATGTACTTAGAAGATTATACCATTGGTGTAAGTGATCAACTACCTAGTAGAAAGAAGTCAAATGATTATTGAAAAGTGATTGACAACTTGATGAAAACATATTGACGATGTTTCATGCTATCATGATAGGAAGATAATGATGTACATATGGCTCTTATAGTGATAAGGCTTCTATATGATAATAGCGATATGCATAGGTCTTATGACCTTATGTCAAAGTATATTGACATTTTCATTTACTACCTAATGATAGGTATTTAATGTTCAATACTCATGATGGATATGATATGCATAACGTGGCGTACAAATTATGATGTTATAATATGAGGATTATCGACATGCGGTTCATGATATGTCTTAATATAATTATGTGATGTATAATTGAAGCATGTGACAGTTCCGTACAAATCTATGACATGCGTGAGCATACAGATCCATATTAACAAAGATGAATGTCTCATGATGACATGCAAGAGTTGGCATATGGATTATTTCCTATGATACCATGATGGTATGGTTAATGCATTGGATGCATGTTGAGATGTGATGATTCACAGGACTCCACAAATGGGCCGAGAGGGCTGGTTTATTTGATGATCTCGTGCGAGCCCATACGCACGAGGGA